>JAWPHD010001874.1:0-289744 GCA_037043455.1 Cyrtodaria siliqua
ACCCCGACGCCGGGGTGATTACATAAGCTAGGTCTTATTCTTCGAATAGTCGAGCTAGCAAAATGCAAGGCGGAGGGAAGGTTAATGTCACCGGACACCAAATTAAGGGATATGCCTAGGTTAAATTTCAGGGCTGGCTACGGGCCTGTTTTCATTTAAAATTACTTTACAAATCATTTGACTTGATTAAAGAAAATTAAAGAGTTAAATAATTTAACATAGGAAAAAATAATTACTAGTATATGAAGTTTAATAATTCTTATAAAACTTTCAGTTTTTATTAACACTTACCCGGCCGTACAGGCGGAAGCTGACATTTGTAACATATTTGTTTTCAGCTGGAAGAATCTTTGGTTTCACAGATTGAGTAAAATATTTTCTGTTCATTTAAAATCTAATCAATTAGACTTTTAATGTTCAGATTGCCAATTCAATCTTTGATCCTATTCGTCAGAGGTACTACACTGTTAATACTATGAAAGAGTTATTTGATACTATATATTTTAGTCTTGTTTTAGATTTCCTGATGGAAATCACACTATATAAATCATTATAATGTGTTCTTATATATATTTACTTGTTTATATGCCCGTCAATTATAAACATGTTGACGGGCATTTGTTGATTTACATATATAGTTTATATTACTACCATATCATCCCTTAGTTGTAAATATGTAAATATTTGTATTTTTCTTTTTATATAATTACATTAATTTTTATTACTGCTTCATTTCTTCATCTTTCATCAGTTTGTGCGCACAATATGACCTAGTTATGTGTCGACGTGCCGTAAAACAACCATTCATTCATTCATTCATTCATTCATTCATTCATTCATTCATTCTCTATTTTACCTTCTCCCTCTTTCTGTCTCTATCTGACTCTTTTATCTCTCTCTCTCTCTCTCTCTCTCTCTCTCTCTCTCTTTTAATTTTCAATATTTCAACTCTTGCAAATTCAAATACTATATTTCCATCTTTACCATTTGATATGACCCTTGATTGGGGCCATTCTACAAATATTTCAATTTGATAAACAATGTCTCCCAATATACAGTATACACAAATCTACAAATGGAGGATTAGTTGTTTGTATAATAGTTTCTTTGATGCAACAGAATAGTTGGAAAGGTCTTTTTTTAAAGGCAGCTACGTTTAATTATAGGTATTGTTTCGGATTATAAATAAGGACTTATAAGTTTTGAGTAAGTTCATATTTAACTTCCTTTTCAGTTTCTAATTGCCTTGTATTTCCTATTATGTTATGCTACAGAAGATTGGTCTCATTAGTTCGTTCGTCAACTGTCGTCTGTTAAAATCCAGATATAGGTTTACCACCACTAATTACATGTAAACCTTCGAGGTGTACTGAATGTAGTTCCTATAATTTAATGTAATCCCTTCTTTTTTGATGGAAATGGGCATTATAAGTAAGGAAAAATGCACATTTATATTCGAGTTTGTGGTTATATGTATAAGAAGCGTATCAATAGGTTTTACTGGATCACTGATGAACATTTCAAAATTTTGACTCTAAACTTACACTTTGTGAGCAATAAAACAGCTAATCAGTGAAACAACTGCACTCTTGACCTGTTTAGTAAACAAACACGAACTTTCTTACATGTCTTGTGACCCACCTTTTCTGGTGATTTTTCAAGTGGAAATTAGTTTTCTATATGAACATTACACTGCTGCATTATTCATACTTGAGTTGAATTTGCAGCAAATCATTAATATGTGACACTTTAACATTGGTGTCTATGGGGACAATAATTAGTGGTTTCATACCTATAAGACCAGTTCGAGTCACAAAGTACCTGACGAGTCTCATACAATACCGCCTTACCTCATTAATATGCAGTGAATTTAGGTAGTGCGCATGTTGTATGAACCCACACGTATATAGTAATCACTTGGTACAAACGTGCGTAATAACCGTTAGATTTCTTTCAGTACTAGTGTGCCTTTTATCGGGATTGTGTAGCTTTAAACTGTGTTTACCGGTCTATATCACATACATTCCTTGTCCTAGCCAAATTAGTATTATCTAAAGGGCTGCATAAGTAATGTTGGTTACTGTAACCCCTGGGCTTCCAATGAACCCAAATTTTGAATGCCCATAAAATGTGCAATGTCCCATTTTACATTGAATTGGTTCTGAATGCCCATACAATGTACAATTTCCCATTTTACATTGAAGCAATGGCTGTACGCTGTATATACAGGTCCATATCTTGCATTTCTTGTCCTGAATCAACCAAATTTAGAAACGGTTTGCCTCATATTATTATCTAGAGGGTTGCTTAAGAATTATTGTATTCTATAAATGCTAGGTTCCCATGTAACTCAAAATGTGATGGCTAATATAAAATGTGCAATAAAGGCAGATCAAAGTGAAAGATATGGTATATATCTGTTTCTCTTCATGTATTAACTTAACTCTACCAAGTGTTTTTGTGGATTTTTGATACCATTATCTAGATGGGTGCATAAGACTCAATCGAATAATGAATGGCCTACCTGGTCGCCAAGCATGCCAAGATCTACAGTATAGCACAGTTCTCATGTCGAACTTCGTGTTTTTATGATTATATATACTATTTTAACGGTCCATACCTGACTTAATTGACACGATTTGGGAGTGGCTAATTCAGTTATCTCTCTGTTAAATTTGAAGTCAGCGTGGTATATAAACACCTCGTTAGTAGCAAACTGTATATAATTGTATCAATGCACACACTTCGCTAGGTTCGATTACTTCGTCTAATGCAACACAATGCATCCATTCACAGTAACTGAAACAATGTCTCAAACATGATGTAAATGTACTAACCTAAGTTTAGTCATTTTATAAATCCGCTTCATTTCCCATTACATATCATACGAATATGAATTAATACAGACGAGTTTCACGAACTATGAATTATAATTTTGACATTTCAGTAATCCACCAATTACTGACGTAATTTTCTTACAATAATTGTTATTGATGTTATTGATGTAAGCGGTTATTCAGAGCGTAGCGTCACCGTGTTGACTGGGTAAAGTACGGAATAAAGGTTTTCTTGAAGCATATGCAATGTGGGGGAATTTAAATTGTAGATTTGTGTTTGTATGACATGTGTCAGTCTACTCCAACTATTATATTGTGGGTTATGGGGAGCATGCACGTTCTCACATGGGGAACATATACATTATCGTATGGGGGAATATATACATTCTCATATGGGGGAGCATACCCATTCGCGTATGGGGGAGCATAACCATTGTTGCATGGGGGAGCATAACCATTATTGTATGAGGAAGCCTAACCATTGTTGTATGGGTGAGCCTAACCATTGTTGTATGGGGAGCATAACGATTGTTGTATGGGGAACATAACCCTTGTTGTATGAGGAAGCCTAACCATTGTTGTATGGGGGAGCCTAACCATTGTTGTATGGGGAGCATAACGATTGTTGTATGGGGAGTATAACCCTTGTTGTATGGGGAGCATAACCCTTGTTGTATGAGGAAGCCTAACCATTGTTGTATGGGGAGCCTAACCATTGTTGCAATGGGAGCATAACGATTGTTGCATGGGGAAGCATAACCATTGTTGTATTAGGAAGCCTAACCATTGTTGTATGGGGGAGCCTAACCATTGTCTTATGGGGAGCATAACGATTGTTGTATGAGGAGCATAACCATTGTTGTATGAGGAGCATAACCACTGTTGCATGGGGAACATTACATTGTTGTATTTGACAGCATAACCATTGTTGTATTGGAGCATACCCATTCTCGTTTGGGGGCGTAACCAATGTTGATTGGGGGAGCCTAACCATTGTTGTATGGGGGAGCGTAACCATTGTTGTGTGGGTGAGCCTAACCATTGTTGTATGGGGGATCGTAACCATTGTTGTATGAGGGTGCGTAACCATTGTTGTATGGGGGAGCATAACCATTGTTGTATGCGGGTGCATAACCGTTGTTGTATGGGGAGCATAACCGTTTTTGTATGGGGAGCAAACCCATTGTTGTATGGGGGAGCATTACCATTGTTGCATGGGGAGCATAACCATTGTTGTATGGGGAACATAACCATTGTTGTATGGGGAGCATAACCGTTGTTGTATGAGTGGGCATAACCTTTGTTGTATGGGAGAGCAAACCCATTGTTGTATGGGGGAACATAACCATTGTTGTATGGGGAGCATAACCATTGTTTTATGGGGAACATAACCATTGTTGTATGGGGGAGCATAACCGTTGTTGTATGGGGAGCATAACCGTTGTTGTATGGGAGAGCAAACCTATTGTTTTATGGGGGAACATAACCATTGTTGTATGGGGGAGCATAACCGTTGTTGTATGGGGAGCATAACCGTTTTTGTATGGGGAGCAAACCCGTTGTTGTATGGGGGGGCATAACCATTGTTGTATGGGGGAGCATAACCATTGTTGTATGGGGGAACATAACCATTGTTGTATGTGGGTGCATAACCCTTGTTGTATGGGTAACATAACCATTGTTGAATGTGGGAGCATAACCATTGTTGTATGGGGAGCATAACCGTTGTTGTATGGGGAGCATAACCATTTTTGTATGGGGAGCATAACTATTGTTGTATGGGGAACATAACCATTGTTGCATGGGGAGCCTAACCATGGTTGTATGCGGGAGCATAACACTTGTTGTATGGGAGCCTAACCATTGTTGTTAGGCGGAGCCTAACCATTGTAGTATGGGGAGCATAGCCGTTGTTGTATGGGGAGCATAACCGTTGTTGTATGGCGGAGCCTAACCATTGTAGTATGGGGAGCATAACCATTGTTGTATGGGGAAGCCTAACCATTGTAGTATGGGGAGCATAACCATTGTTGTATGGCGGAGCCTAACCATTGTAGTATGGGGAGCATTACCATTGTTGTATGGGGAGCCTAACCATTGTAGTATGGGGAGCATAACCATTGTTGTTTGGGGAAGCCTAACCACTGTTGTATGGGGCGCATAATCATTGTTGTATGGGAGAGCATTACCATTGTTGTATGCGGGAGCTTCCCATTGTTGTATGCGGGAGCATAACCATTGTAGTTTGGGTGAGCATAACCACGTTGCATGGAGGAGCATAACCATTGTTGTTTGGGGGAGCTTAAAAGAGTATGGGAGTGGACCTTGGAAACGGCCGAACACGATGCATACGAAATATTGCGTCTCGGTTTGATTGAGAACGGTAGTGAAATATGCTTGCTACTGCTTCTAGCCCCTAGCCCCGGGTTGAGCAAAACTCAATATTCATCAACTCAATAGTACAGAGTTGTATCTATGCCGAAGATGGCATGCATATGGCGGTGGACATAGCGACCTTTATACTTTATACTTTATAATTAGAGACAACAACAATTAACGATTTTGAAGCAAAGAGTAAGGACATTGCCTCCCAAATCACTGTAGAGCTGGAAGCAATGGATGCCATAGTAAAAGACATGGACACATGTCAAAAGCAATTAGACTCAGCAGAAGGAAATCGATCACAACAGTTTGTGTGTACAAAGAAGGGTCAGCAGAAAATATCCGAGGCAGACAAACTGATCACGGATGTAGTTCAATCATCAGGAAATACGATGATTGAGTTTGAACAAGATCCTAAAATTGAACAGTTTTTAAAAGGACTTTCGTCACTCGGTAAGGTTCAGGAAAAGGCAGAGGGACGTCTTAAACAAGTCCATCAACATGATTGTCTATACCAAGTCACAAGTCAACAAATGATCGATGTAAGTGCCAGCGATGACCGTACGAATTGTGACATGATTGGCTTATGCATCTTGAAATTCGGTAACATTTTACTTGCAGACGCTAATAACCGGAAAATTAAGCAGATGCACGGTTCCACAAACAAAGTGATCGACAAGTGTGATATGGCAAGCGGCAATCCTCGTGCAGTATGTGAACTGAGTCCACAGGAACAACAACACCATACATATCGTCTACTTGGGAACCAGGATGGTACTAACTCGGTCAATAAAGACTAGACAACATAATTGTTTGGGACTTGCTTTCAGTCATGGTGAGATGTTCGTATCAGATGCTGGCAAACAAGTCTATGTTTACGATACATTCGCGACATTTTTGAGAACAATATGTAAGGACCAGTCAGGAGAAAATATATTTTCGGTGTTGGTCGCCGTATACGACAAAGGCGTGGTCACTCTGGACAAGCAGGGTAAGATACTCTCGCGGTAAAGTGATCAAGAGTTATCGAGAGCTTACGGCGTTTGTGGGAATATATTTGTATGTGGGTTTGATTCATACAATGTAATACAGATTGGATCGAGCGGCGATAAACTTGGCGTGCTGGTGAAACAATCAGGCGGTGTTGTTAAACCTTTGTCAGTTGTTTATGATAGGTCAAACTCTAGACTGGTTGTTACCAACTATGGCGATAACAATTTGACAGTATTCAGTTTGATGAGAACGAAAAAATAATATTTTAATACCAGAATTCCTTCAAATTCTACGTACTTACATATTTACTACACTACATTAATACAAATGAGCAATATAATCTTAGAAGTTATCAATGTATATACATGACATCATTATTATAACAGAAACACCATATTTACATTCTGTATAAATCATAAGAAACTAATTACGACACAGTGTACAAAAAAAGGAACATATTATGTAGAGTAACCTATTATGACCATAAGTAATTAAAATTGAACAGCTATATCCGAAAACCGCGAACCACTACTGAAACTGTAGCCGGTGGTTTTATCGGCCGTGTCCTCCGTGTTCCTCGGGCCATGTGCTCCAAGATTCATTGGCCGTTATTTCCATGCTCCAAAAGCCGTATGCTTTACATGCGCCACGATTGTCTTCTCCACTTCCCGAATGTGTCATGATCAACGGCCCGTCTGCTCCATGTGTTATTTTTTTCTAATGCGTTGTTTAACTTATGTTCCACTGGCCTCTTACTCCACATGCCGGTTGCTCTATGCCCAGTGGCCGCCTGCTCACGTTTTGTCTTCTCCATGGTCAGTCTATTCTATGCACCACGGCTCTCTGCTCCATTCTCCACTCTATGCTCAACGGGTCATCTGCTCCTCGGGCCGGCTCCTCAGCGGTCGCACTAGCTTCATGGGTCGTCTGCTACATTCTCCGTGGGCCGTCTGAATTAGCTTTACAGGCCGATTGTACATTCTGTATTGGTCGTATGCGTCACATTTACAGGTCGCCTGGTTCTTTTTTTTAAGAACACATGCACTCCACGGGTCGTCTGTTTCCTGTTAATAAAACAATACGTATTTGTTTTCAAACACTACACTTTTGGTCCGTTTATTTCAATGCAGTTAAAAAAAGTTGCATAAGACCGAAATAGGCCAAACAATATTATGCTTTTCCTTATAGTTTTTTACGGCAAGGTATTGTACACGCTACAGTCGGAACTACCTCGTCGATTTCCGTAACGGGTAGTAATCATTGGTTTCTGAAATTGGTGAGGCAGTTCCGATTTAGGTGACTGTATTCGCAGATCGCATTCGGTAACTGTTCGTCACGAAAATTAACTTGTATTACTTACTCAAAACGGGAAAACGCTTTATGAGTGTTAGCCCATAACAACCTCCCTAATTTCACAGCTTTTTGCAAATGATTCAAAGCAATATATGGAACAACAATTGTCCGTAGAATTAAGATATCATCATACAATAACTGGCGACAATAAGTATCACCGGTCAAACATTTCAATACATCAATATAAAACAATGTAAACGAATGCATAAAACTAAAACTAACTTGATAATTGATGTATTTATATAATGTAATCGAATATGTCTTGAAGTGGATCAGTTGTTGTTCATTTGTTACCGGACCGTATTGCTTAAACTGAACTAAAGATAAACACCGAACACAAAAGTCTGATATTCACTGCATTGCTTAAAATTAACTGTATAAACCGAACATAAAATTATGAGATTCACTGCAATACTAAAACGGAACTCAATAT
The DNA here is from genome assembly GCA_037043455.1 of Cyrtodaria siliqua. Lineage (NCBI taxonomy): Eukaryota > Metazoa > Mollusca > Bivalvia > Adapedonta > Hiatellidae > Cyrtodaria > Cyrtodaria siliqua. Next base: position 7,999 of record JAWPHD010001874.1, read on the forward strand.
ATGAACCGCACATAAAAGTCTGACATTCACTGCATTGCTAAAACTGAACTCAATATATAAACCGAACATTAACGTTCCACGTTCAATGTATCATTTTTATTTCCTTCATTTGAATGAAGATTACAAATGTTTACATCAATTGAATATTAAACACAATAAATACAAGGAAACATTAAAGCATGAATCAAAATTAAACTTCTTATTTAAGAAGAATAAACATACTACTCAAAATCACTATAGTAGCCTAAATATATACATGTACACACTTTCTTGTAACTGTTTTATCATAATAGGTTTCGATGGCTTGCTTAAACCGAACTGAATATGTAAATACACATACAATGCATTGCTAAAGCAGAACTAAAAAAATATATAAACCGAACATAAACGTCTCGCGTTCGGTGGATTGCTAAATCTGAACTGAATATATAAACCGAACGTAACAGTATCACCTTCAGTGCATTGATAAATTGAACTTAGTATAAACCGAACATAAAGTCTAATGTTCAATGCATTGCTCAAACTGAACTAAATATGTAAATCGAACACGTTCAATGCATTGCTAAAGATGAGCTGAATATAGAAAACGAACATAAAAGTCTCACTTTCAATTTAATGCCAAAACTGAGTTGTACACTCAGTACATTTGAAAAGGCAACACTTGGTAATTTATGAATTTCTGGAGATTTTAAAGATGTTAAGGTTAAATGTGTTTTAACTGAAGGAATGAGAGCAAATATTATGCAACTGTGTATCGCCATATGTGAAACTTTTGAACAAAGAGACTTGTATACTAACATACAATCTTGATTTTAACAGAAAAAACAAAGGACTAAAAACAATCGAAAATCAAAAATGTTGCTTTTTAAAACGTACTCAGTATACAATATAGACTGTAGGAACCTCAAACGTATGTAAAAATGGTGACTTAAAACTTAATCTTGCATTATTGGTTTGTGTTCGTTATCAAATCATAACGATATTATAACGTCAACATCATTTGCATGTGAAACAAGTCGTTATTACTTTCTTTTTTTTTTTCTTTTTTTTTTTACATATGTCACTAAATATTTCTCGTGTTACATCTGTGTTATGTTTTACATACGTTTTTTTTTGTCTAGCATTTGTCACCATTTTTATACCTCTTTCTTTACATACACATATCGTTATACTTAAATATAAAGCGTGTGCTAGTTTATATTTTCGGAAAATGCAAACCAGGTCAATATTGTATTTTTCAAGGTTGTAACTTTTAAAATCAATATTCCCATGTACTTTTACATACCAGAGCAGAACAAAATGGCGACATCAAATTTGAGAATTAACACTTGACAAAGTTGAATTATTTACACTATAAAATAAAATAAGAAACAAATATTGACCGTTAACCCCCCACCCACTCCGGCTTCAGTTTTTATTGCATTTTTTTCATTTTTCAAATTTGATGTACATGTATATAGGTACATGTATAATAGTTGCTACGCCGATAGAATGTCCATGTTTATCACCATACCCCCACGCTCCTCATATGGATATATATTATAGCATTAACAAATCTAATTTATATATCTGTCGACGTTATTTTGAGGCATTAATACCCTGTATTCGAAAATGTATTCACGATCTTAATATGAGCATGCGATCCTATACTTACTCAATCTCTCCCAGAGGCCATTACATTGATTTGTATGCAAGGAACGACAACTCTGGGTAGAGATTGATACATACTTTGCTGAGTATAACTAACCTAAATTGTGTTAAACATTTACGTATTTATTTCATGTGGCTACAGGTTTTTACATAATTTTATTAAATTGTTGTTTGTCTATTTTACTGTTTGGTCCATCAAACTTTCCCGCGAATACTAGACACGGTCGCAGGAATACTAGACACGGTCGCGGGAATATTAGACGCGGTCCCGTAAATACTAGACACGGTCCGCAAATACAAGACACGGTCCCGCGAATGAATCCTCGACACGGTCCCGCGAGTACTAGACACGGTCCCACGAATACTAGACGCGGTCCCGTAAATACTAGACACTGTCCCACGAATACTAGATGCGGTCCCGCGAATGAATACTCGACAGTATTTATACTAGACACTGTCCCACGAATATTAGACACGTTCCCGCGAATGAATACTCGACACAGTCCCACGAATACTAGACACGGTCCCGCGAATGAATACTCGACACGGTCCCGCGAATACTAGACACGGTCGCGGAAATCAATCGTAGATTTGTTGTGCCTGACGCCATGTCGGTATAGAGTAACTGGGCATATTCTTTTTTGCGAGATCGAAAATGCTTTTATTTCAATTAAAATTACATTTAAAAGCGATGTGAATTCAATTTGAAATAGTGGTGTTTATAACTGAGCTCTAAGTCGAAGTTTCAAGGCCATCTATTTCATACATTTTACTTAAACTGAAAGTAGTGCAATTACGTACTTAATTTGAAACGTGGGTTCGAGTCCTCATGGGACCATGAATATTTATGTGAGGAAGCTATCCAGCAAAACAAACACGCATGTCATATACACAGCTTTATTTTACCGTGTTTACTTAAGTTTATACGGTATAGACGAACACCTCTTTCATTACATGTATGTACACATAATATCGTTATACTTAAATGTGTCCTAGTTTATATACTGAACAAAATAAGTTTTGCTCGACTTTTAAGGGACAACATAGATCTAGATTAATCATATTAACATTGATATAATTGTTTTAAACTTTTAGTAATGCTAGGTGAGGATGTGATTTTCAAAACATTGTGTTATATCTATTATTTGCTAAGCGTAATATCAGAATTACCCCCATATATTAAAAAAACTTATTTTGTTATGCAAACGTATCGCTTTGAACAAATAAAAGATTTAGTTTGACAAGAATTGTCCATTATGACATTGTTTCAAAAACGCTAAAATGTGCAGACATTGTTATTCTCAGACTGTGTAGTATTATTACATGTCAAATGTACGCCACCTTATTATTGACCCCGGACATGCACAGCTTCGTATCTTGTGTATGCAATTGTATGTGCTTATTTATTTTTTGTTCAGTATATTTACGGAAAGTACAAAACTAGGTCAATATCGTATCTTTCAAGGTAGTAGCTTTTAAAATCAATAATCCCACGTACTTATACATACCAGATCAAAACAAAATGGCGACATCAGAAAGTTTGGGGCGTACATTACGCGGCGAGTCGGATGAATCTTTTGATTTTACATGTTCGCCTTGTGTAATAAAAAACAGAAACAGAGAAGCTACGAAGTTTTGTTTGGAATGTCAGGACTATTACTGCGACACGTGTGTCCAGTGTCATACGGATATACCGGCAATGAAGGGCCACACACTACTGGGGAAGGCAGAGTTCCCGACAACGCTATCACAGAGCCTGATGTCATTGCCGACGGAACGATGCAGCGATCATCCCGCCAAGGTACTGGACATGTACTGCAAGAGCCATGATCAGATTGGGTGCCATGTGTGTATGGCTGTTAAACACAGGTACAGTAATTTACTGCCACTATTTGAATAACATAGGAGTGTTTGTTTGCATGTTGTTTAAAGTCATGTTAGCACATGTTAGGCCATATATGACGGTCGATTATATTGTGGTAGTGGCATTTTTCCTGGGTAGAACCAGTACTGTATACCTCCCGCCATCCGTAAGAATCGACACTTTCTCGCATGACCAGTCGAGCTCAAATAGGGATTCGAACCCGCAGCGGTGGGAGACGAGAACGTATTAGACGCGGCGTCTTTACCATCTTGCCAATTATGGCCTTATAAAATACAAATATACATGTATTAACAAGGGGCTCATCAGTCTTTTCGCGGTGTCAGGGTCCGATTTAAAATTGACAAATAATGATATTTTCTATTCTAAAGGACTACAACAGGTCTTAACAAAATGCATGAGCCTAAAGATGACCCGTTTTTGCAAATTAAGGTCCTATTTTAGATCACACAGTATTTTTAAGGTACTGTTCCCAATTGCAAAATAAAAAAGTATGGTTTTTTTCCAGTTGGAATGTTAAAATTCCCAGTCTAAAAATACTTCCCTTGTTAATTTATTTTAGATCTATGTGAATTTTAAATACAAAAAATAAGGAAAAATATACACTTTTTTGGAGAGTGCCTAATTTTGGGGACTTCAGTATGGCTCCCAAAACAGAAAAATGTGTGCCCTGTATAATATCATATTATTAAGTGAGTAGAACGAAATACGGGTAAAGATAAAAGTCACGCGCTCACCAACATCCGGTATGCAGGAAAACATGCAAAACGTTAGATGTAGCGGCGCCAACGCACAACTTATCTCTGATATGCAAGAAAAAGAATCTATCATGGGTATTCAGTTCAGATAGGGAATTCCAACCCTCGGTATAAGTGTTTAAATCGGAACCTCGGCAGAGCCTCGGTTTCGATAAAACCAACCCTCGGTATAAGTGTTTTAATCGGAACCTCGGCAGAGCCTCGGTTCCGATAAAACCACTTATACCTCGGGTTGGAATTCCCTATCTTCAGCGGATACCCATGAACGATTCTTATAGTATTGCATGTATTGTTGTAGTGAAATACCAACATGCATTTCATGTATATTGTAGTGAAAGATCAACATGTATTGCATGTATTGCATGTCTATTGTAGTGAAAGATCAGACTTTCTCATAGAAAACTATTTAACGATTAGTTTATTTGATTTTTTGTAATGAGATGAACATGTTTGGCAACCAGTTAAAAATCGATTGTTCGAAGTAAATTGTTTTTATAGATTATTAATTACTGATTATATTGGACCAGTAACATATTTAAAGTTAAGGTACAATTACGACGAAAAAATGAAAACTCATATCAGGGCTTTTTCTCTTCAAGTTGCGGGAAGGGGCCTATGCTTTGAATTTGGAGAAATTAAGCGCACTTTCCATTGAAATTGAGGGGAGAGAGCATAATATTCGCTATAGAGAAAAGTATTTTAAAGGAAAACATTCATTAAAATGTATGTGTTATGTATAATATCAATCAGTTACTGAACTGAGCATTTATTTTAACATACAAACTATGGAAAGTCTGTCACTTCTCCTCGCACCGCCCCCCCCCCCGCCACCCCCCCACCCCCCCCCCCTCCTACCCCCACAATACTACAATAAGAAGGTTAAAATGGCCCAATCATGTTTGTTCATTTTGCCATCTTAATTGTGTCGGAAATTGAAAAGATAGCGTTTGTTGGTAATAGGGAAGGGGCCGAATTTCGGTCCCACCTAGATAGGTCAATAGGACAAAGTCATTTTTATTCATTTCTATTTCTTAAACTATGTTCCAACATATCTAAAGTTAAAACGATAACTGGATTAAGATATCGAGATGCTAATCATTATCTCGAAGAATTGTGAATCATTTGCATAAAACTACCGTGCCATTCAGTTATATAAAAGATGCACGTGCCCAATATTCGGCCTCGTGCTTTACACAGGCTACGTAGTGTTTATGAAAATGATTGGTAAGGGAAACTCAACGACTCGAAGAGTTTTTTAAATCATAAGTATTAATTCATATACGGCTTTAAAACCGACTGCTGGGATTTAAGTACATTTTATTTGTATGTGACAAACGAGATCAACTTTAATAACTCAGGTTATTGTTTTATCATTCCAAAATGTTAGGGTGATTCCTTTTTGCATCAATTGATAGAGAACATAACGTAATTTGACAGCAATGCTGGGTTAACTACAATATTTTAAAATCAAACATAATTGGCTAAATACAAAAACATGATCATGATATGAAATACAGATTATTGTTTTTTCACTCACTCGCATACGCTTGTTCGTGAAAAGAACAATACGTCTACTATCTCGTGAAGGGATTTCCCTATAATCGAACACAGCAGTTAACTAATCTGTTTATTACATTTTAAATCAGTTTATCATGATTGTAACCGAAATGTTTCGCTTTATTGAACGTTATCAGCGGATGACGTCGACGTCAGCGCCATTTTATTGACGTCATAACTCAGCGTCACAGTTAGTTATTTTTATGTTCGGAGTAAGTTACTATTATCTAGCGATTATGAATATTCTTTCACTGAGAAATCCCAATCTTTCACCGATGAAAATGTAATGAATTCAAATCGTCTTCAGTCCCTTTAAGAATAACAATCCACGTTTGTATAATATAACATTTTCTATTTTCAGCTTTAAACACTATATTATATTAATCGATATGCGATTTTCGATACTGTGCAACCGTTAATATTGTTAACGATTTATAATTGTATTATCTATATAGGTCGTGTGTGGATCCTGCCTACATTCCTGAAGAGATCGACAACATTATGAAAGTAGAAGATGTTCAGAAGATAACAAAAGGACATGGTAAACGCCAGGATTCGCATGGAAGAACTGATTCAAGCTCGACATAATAACCTCGCTGAATTGGAAGGGGACAAGGTCATTTCTCTTGGTAAAATCAAAGAAGTAAGGGAGAAGATAAACGTCGCCTTAGATGACTTGGAGAAATCAACAATACACGATTTTGAAGCACAGAGTAAGGCCATTGCCAACCAAATCACTGTAGAGCTAGAAGCAATGGATGTCATTGTAAAAGAAATGGAAACATGTCAACAGCAATTAGACTCAGCAGAAGGCAATCGATCACAACAGTTTGTGTGCTCGAAGAAGGGTCAGCAGAAGATATCCGAGGCGGACAAACTGATCACCGATGTAGCCCAATCATCAGGAAATACGAGGGTCGAGTTTGAACAAAATCCTAAAATTGAAATGTTTTTAAAGGGACTTTCGTCTTTCGGTAAGGTACAGGAAAAGGCAGATGGACGTCTGGAACAAGTCCAACAACATGATTGTCTATACCAAGTTACAAGTAAGCAAACTATTGAAGTAAGAGCCAGTGGTGACCATAACACTTGTAACATACTTGGTTCATGCATCTTGAAATCCGGCAACATTTTACTTGCAGACAACTCTAACCAGAAACTTAAGCAGTTAGACGGTTCCACATACAAAGTGATCGACCAGTGTGATATGCCAAGCAGTTATCCTCTTGCAGTATGTGAACTGAGTCCACATGAAGCCGCCGTTACAATGAACAACAACATCATACATATCGTCTCCTTGGGAACCAGGATGGTACGAACTCGGTCAATAAAGACGAATCATAGGTGTTGGGGACTTGCTTTCAGTCATGGTGAGATGTTCGTATCAGATAATGGCAAACACGTCTATGTTTACGATACATCCGGGACACTCCTGAGAACAATATGTAAGGACCAATCAGGAGAAGATATATTTTCTAGCAGCCGACATGTTGCTGTGAGTGATGACGGCAACAAGGTGTATGTCACCGATTCCGTCAAAGGCCTGGTCACTCTGGACAGGCAGGGTAGGGTACTCTCGCGGTTCAGTGATCAAGAGATAAAGGGAGCTTGGGGCGTTTGTGGCGACGGTTGTGGGAATATATTTGTATGTGAGTGTGATTCAGACAATGTGATACAGATTGGACATAGCGGGTATAAACTTGGTGTGCTGGCGAAACAATCCGATGGTATTTATCATCCTACGTCAGTGTATTATGATAAGACAAACACTAGACTGGTTGTTACCAACAATCACGATAACAATTTGACAGTATTCAGTTTGATGAGAACGAACAAGTAATAGTTTAATACCAGAATTACTTCAGTATCTACGTACTTGCATAATAAAAACTGTAACAGTGGCCTATAACAACACTATTTGCGATGTTGTTGTTTTCGATGTCAAACCAATATTCATTTTGGTGTTGCTATTGAATATTTCATGAGTCGTTTTCATCAGTGATAACTGAATGAGAGTTTGTCTATAAACGTTTACATTAAACTAGAACATTTCTGAGAATTAAAGTTATTTTTATTTTGAAATATGTGTTCATTTTTATACGTTGTACAAGTGTTAGTGAAATAGTTATGAACTGATTAGAAAACCTTTTTGAACGCCGGTAGTGAATGACAAGTTTCATGACGTGAATTATCGATTTTAGGTAAATTTGCCGTTCACTACCGGCGTTTAAAAACGCATAAACGCCGAAAAATCGTATTTTCCTGTTGTTATCGTACCAAAACTAACTTGCTTTGGGAGGTTATTAACGACAAATACGTGCAAGAAAGATAAATATCGTCAGTGTATGTTCAGACTGCGGAATAGCCATTTTTTATTGAGTTTGACCGGACGCATGCGCAGTTAGCTCCGCCTACTACACTGGAAACTCGGCCAACCGAAAAGTAAAGCTTATTCAGAATTAGACGCTATTTCTACATTATTTTCAACAGAAAGTATTAAGCGAATGTAAATATTAGCTAATAATAACACATGAATTTAGTAGAGTTTATTTTATCCGACCGGATATATTAAAATCATAATAACTAACAACCTTTAAACAGCTGCGCTCATACGAGGTCGTCTGTTACGTTTTAATAAAACAATACTTATTTGTTTTCAAACACTACACTTTTAGTTTATTTCAATATAGTTAAAAAACGATTTTGCATAGGGCCGAAATAGGCCAAACAATATTGTGTTTTTTCCAAGAACAACTCCTTATCGTTTTCTCCAGCATGGTCCCCATTGTACACGCTACAGTCGGAACTACCTCGTCGATTCCGTAACGGGCAGTAATCATTGGTTTCTGAAATTGGTGAGGCAGTTCCGATTTAGGTGGCTGTATTCGCAGATCGCATTCGGTAACTGTTCGTCACGGAAATTAACTTGTATTACTTACTCAAAAAGGGAAAACACTTTATGAGTGTCAGCCAATGAAAACCTCCCTGATTTCAAAGCTTTTTTCAAATGATATAAAGCAATATATGGAACAACAACTGTCCGTAGAAGTAAGATATCATCATATAATAACTGGCGACAATATGTATCCCTGGGCAAATATTTCAATGCATCAATATAAAACAATGTAAACGAATGCATACAGCTAAACTAACTTGATAATTGATATATTTATATAATGTTATCGAGTATGTCTAGAAGTGGATCAGTTGTTGTTTATTTGTCACAGGATCATATTGCTTAAAATGAACTAAATATATACACCGAACATAAAAGTCTGATATTCACTGCATGGCTTAAAATGAACTGTATAAACCGAACATAAAATTATGAGATTCACTGCATTACTAAAACGGAATATATGAACCGAACACAACAGTTTGACAATCACCGCATTTCTAAAATTTAACTGAATATACGAGTACAAACTGAACATACAACTATCATGTTAAATGTATTACTCAACTGAACTGAATATATGAACCGAATATTAACATTTCACGTTCAATGTATAATATTTATTTCCTTCATTTAAATGAAGATTACAAATGTTTACATCAATTCAATATTAAACACAATAAATACAAGGAAATATTTAAGCATGAATTAAAATTAAACTTCGTAATTAATAAGAATAAACATACTACCCAAAATTACTATAGTAGCCTAAATATATACATGTACACACTTTCTTGTTACTGTTTTATTATAATAGCTTTCGATGCCTTGCTTAAACCGAACTGAATATGGAAATTGGTCACATTCAATGCATTGCTGAAACAGAACTAAATATATAAACGGAACATAAACGTCTCGCGTTCGGTGGATTGCTAAATCTGAACTGAATATTTAAACCGAAAGTAACAGTATCACTTTCAGTGCATTGAAAAAATTGAACTTGGTATATAAACCGAACATAAAGTCTGACATTCACTGCATTGCTAAAACTGAACTGAATATGTAAATCGAACACTTTCAATGCATTGCTAAAGATGAGATGAATATAGAAAACGAACTGTATAAACCGAACATAAAATTATGAGATTCACTGCATTACTAAAACGGAACTCAATATATAAACCGAACGTAACAGTCTGACAATCACTGCATTGCTAAAACTGAACTGAATATGTAAATCGAACACTTTCAATGCATTGCTAAAGATGAGATGAATATAGAAAACGAACTGTATAAACCGAACATAAAATTATGAGATTCACTGCATTACTAAAACGGAACTCAATATATAAACCGAACGTAACAGTCTGACAATCACAGCATTTCTAAAACTGAACTGAATATACGAGTAAAAACCGAACATACAACTATCATGTTCAATGCATTGCTAAAACAGATCGGAATATATGAACCGTACATAAAAGTCTGACATTCACTGCATTGCTAAAGCTGAACTGAATATATGAACCGAAGATACAACTATCATGTTAAATATATTACTTCTACTGAACTGAATATATGAACCGAACATAAAAGTCTGAACTGAACTGAATATAGAAACCGAATATACAACTGTCATGTTAAATGTATTACTTCAACTGAACTGAATATATGAATGAACTGAATATATGAACCGAACATAAAAGTCTGAACTGAACTGAATATATAAACCGAACATACGACTGTCATGTTAAATGTATTACTTCTACTGAACTGAATATATAAACCGAACATACACCTGTCATGTTACATGTATTACTTCAACTGAACTGAATATATGAACCGAACATACAACTGTCATGTTAAATGTATTACTTCAACTGAACTGAATATATGAACCGAAGATACAACTATCATGTTAAATATATTACTTCTACTGAACTGAATATATGAACCGAACATAAAAGTCTGAACTGAACTGAATATAGAAACCGAATATACAACTGTCATGTTAAATGTATTACTTCAACTGAACTGAATATATGAATGAACTGAATATATGAACCGAACATAAAAGTCTGAACTGAACTGAATATATAAACCGAACATACGACTGTCATGTTAAATGTATTACTTCTACTGAACTGAATATATAAACCGAACATACAACTGTCATGTTACATGTATTACTTCAACTGAACTGAATATATGAACCGAACATACAACTGTCATGTTAAATGTATTACTTCAACTGAACTGAATATATGAACCGAACATACAACTGTCATGTTAAATGTATTACTTCTACTGAACTGAATATATGAACCGAACATACATCTGTCATGTTAAATGTAATACTTCAACTGAACTGAATATATAAACCGTACATACAACTGTCATGTTAAATGTAATACTTCAACTGAACTGAATATATAAACCGTACATACAACTGTCGTGTTAAATGTATTACTTTAACTGAACTGAATATATGAACCGAACATACAACTGTCATGTTAAACGTACTACTTCAACTGAACTGAATATATGGACCGAACATACAACTGTCATGTTAAATATATTACTTCTACTGAACTGAATATATGAACCGAACATAAAAGTCTGAACTGAACTGAATATATAAACCGAACATACAACTGTCATGTTAAATGTATTACTTCAACTGAACTGAATATATGAACCGAACATACAACTGTCATGTTAAATGTATTACTTAAACTGAACTGAATATATGAACCGAACATAAACGTTTCACGTTCAATGTATAATCTTTATTTCCTTCATTTGAATGAAGATTACAACTGTTTACATCAATTCAATATTAAACACAATAAATACAAGGAAACATTTAAGCATGAATTAAAATTAAACTTTGTAATTAATAAGAATAAACATACTACCCAAAATTACTATAGTAGCCTTAATATATACATGTACACACTTTCTTGTAACTGTTTTATCATAATAGTTTTCGATGCCTTGCTTAAACCGAACTGAATATGTAAATTGGACACATGCACTGCCTTTCATGAAACAGAACTAAACATATAAACGGAACATAAACGTCTCGCGTTCGATGGATTGCTAAATCTTAACTGAAGAAATAAACCGAACATAAACGTCTCACGTTCGGTGGATTGCTAAATCTGAACTGAATATATAAACCGAACGTAACAGTATCACCTTCAGTGCATTGATAAATTGAACTTAGTATAAACCGAATATAAAGTCTAATGTTCAATGCATTGCTCAAACTGAACTAAATATGTAAATCGAACACGTTCAATGCATTGCTAAAGATGAGCTGAATATAGAAAACGAACATAAAAGTCTCACTTTCAATTTAATGCCAAAACTGAGTTGTACACTCAGTACATTTGAAAACGCAACACTTGGTATTTTATGAATTAATAGAGATTTTAAAGATGTTAAGGTTAAATGTGTTTTAACTGAAGGAGGTAGAGAACATCTTATGCAACTGTTTATCGACATATGTTAAGCTTTTGGACAAAGAGACTTGTAAACTAACATACAATCTTGATTTGAACAGAAACAACAACGGACTAAAAATAATCGAACATTTTTTTTCCATTTGTCACAAAAAAAATCGTGTTACATCTGTGTTATGATAAACATACTTTTTTGTTTGTTTAGCATTTGTCACCATAAATTATGTGACTTCTTTTACGTTTGAGGTTCCTACTTAGCCAAATACTTCTTTCTTTGCATACACATATCGTTATACTTAAATATAAAGCGTGTGCTAGTTTATATTTTCTGAAAATACAAACCACGTCAATATCGTATCTTTTAATGTAGTATTATTCCCACGTTCTTATACATACCAGAGCAGAACAAAATGGCGACATCAAATTTTAGAATTAAAACTTGACAAAATTGAATTACCTACGCTATAAAATAAAATAAGAAACACATATTGTCCCTTAACCCCACACCCGCTCCGGCTTCAGTTTTTATTGCATTTTTTATTGCATTTTTGGACGTTTTATCATTTTTCAAATTGATGTACATGTATATGCCCGGTGTAACGGGAAAAAACTGGACCAGGAAAAAAATGGACGGAAGTTACAATACGCATGCGCGTATCACTTAGGGCGAAAAATAACATATATATATGCGCTTGCGGGGACCATCTCACAGGTTAAAGTAATGTAAACGTACACATACATGCAGAAGACTCATAGTTTACACCAAAAATTCCGCATACAAATTCCTGCTGACACACATAACTCGTATATATATACTTTCCACTACTATGTTTATTAGTACTGAATTATAACAATAAACGAAGTCAAATTAGAGCTGGATTAAAGCTGGATAGTTTACTCTTAATGTAGTTGTATGCAAACAAGATATAAACATTTTGCCGAAAATAAATGTCCTGGATAATAAATTACACATTTTGTTATCGCTTTTCTACTCTATTTGTCTCAGTTTGGTGTAATTGCATACCACCCAGCTTTATAAACAACACCCTGGGAAATAAATCGACACAGCCGGGAAAAAAAGTTACACTATTGTGTATCTTAATAATATGTTATCATACCTCATCTCTTTCCCAACCATCCCTCATGTCAACCTCATTAATGAGGTAATAGTATAACCAACAACAATCTAATAAATTGGAACAGGCAATATTAGAGGAAAATAACCGCAGGGAAATACCAGGGCGCAGCCGGGAAAAAACTGGATCATATTGGGTATCTTTATAATATGTTATCATACCTCATATCTGAAGTTTGCCCTCTCATGTCAACATAAATAATGAGGTAATAGTATAACCAATAACACTCTATTATATCAGAGCGACGGAAATATTAAAAGAAACAACACCCTGGGAAATAACTGGACACAGCCGAGAAAAATATTGGACTATATTGTGTATCTCAATAGTATGTTATTTCTCATTTCCAACGTTTTCCCGATCTTTTCTCATGTCAACCTCATTAATGAAGCAATAGTATAACCAATAACAATGTATTAAATCGGAGCGGCACCCTTGTTAGAGGAAAATAACCACTGGGAAATAACTGGACACAGCCGGGAAAAAACTGGAGAGTATTGTGAATCTCAATAATATGTTACCATATCTCATCTCCAATGTTTTCCCGCACATCCCTCATGTTAACCTCATTAATGAGACAATAGTATAAACAATAACTTTCTCTTAAATCAGAGAGGTACCATTGTTAGAGGAAAATAACCGCCGGGAAATAACTGGACACAGCCGGGAAAAACTGGACCATATTGTGTATCTCAATAATATGTTATCAAATCTCATCTCCAATGTTTTCCCGCTCATCCCTCATGTGAACCTCATTAATGAGGCAATAGTATAACCAATAACAATGTATTACCATTGTTAGAGGAAAATAGGCGCTGGGAAATAACTGTACACAGTATAATCAATAACACCCTATTAAATCAGAGCGGTACCAGTGTTAGAGGAAAATAACTGCTGGGAAATAAACGGACACAGCCGGGAAAAACTCGACATTATTGTGTATCTCAATAATATGTTATCATATCTCATCTCCAATATTTTCGTGCTGGGAAATAACTGGACATAGCTGGGAAATAACTGGACATTCTGGACATTCTTGGGAAATAACTGGACCATATGTTATATTTGAATATCATATCTTATCTAAGACGTTTTTTCCGCTCACTTTTATGTCAAACTCTCTAATGAGGTAATAAAGTCCGTAACAATACTCTATTTTGATATCTCTAAAAGCTGGCTGGATAAAACGAATATTTGACTCTGAAAATAACGGCAAATGGAAGATTTTTTATGCCGATAAAATTTCAAATTATGGTAGTAAATTGTTATTTGAATGTAACTTAAATAAATCAGATATGAAAGTGTTAATTCCAAACAACGGTTTTTTGCAAGACGTTGTAATTGCATGGCAACACATTCAATTTCAAAATCAAACAAACGTAATAGGTAAAGAAATCATTTGGAATAACTCAAACATAAAAGTAGGAAATAAAACAATTTTCAAAAAGTCCTGGTTTGATAGAGGAATACAATTTATAGTACAATTATATGATTATAGAAAAAAAGAGTTTTACACTTTTAAAGATCTAGCTGATATATATGAGATCTCTAAACACGATTTCTTATTTTATATGTCTATACTATCAAGTATACCAAAAGATTGGAAATCAAAATTAAAGTTAGAAAATATAAATATAAAAAGAGATGAGACACTCCTAAACAAATTGTTAAAGGCTAAACGGGCCAATAAATTTTTATATGAATATCAAATGAATATTGACAGAAAAATAGAAATTAAATCAGAGAAAAAATGGGAAGCTTTTACAAATACTACATTAACCTGGAAAAAAATATATATGCTGCCAATGAAAGCAACTATAGATACGAAACTCCGAGAATTTCAATATAAATATTTAATGCGCATAGTACCGACAAATAAATTTTTATTCAAATGCAATATTGTTCAGTCCAATCTCTGCGACTTTTGCAGTATGCATATTGAATCTGTAAATCATTTGTTCTGGGAATGTAATATTGCTCAAACGTTTTGGTCGGAGTTAAAAACATACATTTCCGGCTTAAACATATTCATAGATTTGAACTTTGACACTATATCTTTTGGCATAACAGATTTTTCTATCAATAACACTATAAAAAACTTCTTGATTATTAGTGGAAAGTATTTTATTTTTTAGAAATAAATGCACAAACACCATTCCTAAATTTATTTGTTTCAAGACTTATCTATACAGACGAATCGAAATTGAAAAATGTATAGCACTTGCGAACGATAAATTAGAGACCCATGAGACAAAATGGCGAAACTTTATTAACTGATCGATTAAGTATAATTATTAGACACCAAATTAGACAAACCGAAACTCTACTTCTTTCATCGTACATTTTCACTTCTTCCATCTGTATTATGTGTCTGTCTTACTTCTCTTCCTTTCTTCTATGAACTATTTTCTTCATCTACTCTCTACATAACTAAACTGTTTCACTGGAAATCTTTGTTGGTTAAGTCTATGAACATGTCATGAATAAAATACTGTTTGATAGTATATATGTATCTTGATAATATCGTTATGCATTATTGTATGATATGATATGACTTACAAATGTTTTCTTGTGAAATAAAATATTAAATTATAAAAAAAAATACTCTATTACATCAGGGTATTGATATGGTAGACTAAAACACGTGCTAGGAAATAAATACAAAAACTTGCACTTTTAATAGCGTTAAGTAAACAAACATAGATGAGACCACCATGGTTTGCAGGTGAAAACAGCAAACTACATTTGGAAAAAGAATAAAGTCTGGCAATATATTTTGTCGGATGTAAATTTGTATAAGGTGGAGTGGGAACTTGACATACCTGTGAAATAACTGGATATTGCCGGGAAATAACTGGACCATATACTGTATTTGAACAATATGTCATCACATCTTTCATGTTTTCTCGCTCATAATATCCATGACAATACTGTATTATATCAGTGAAGTGATATGGTAGACGGAATAATGTGCTGGGAAATAACTGGACATATCTGGGAAATAAATGGACATCACCGAGAAATAACTGGACCATATATTGTATTTGGGCAGCGATATGGTAGACGGAATAACATGCTGGGAAATAACTGGACATAGCTGGGAAATAACTGGACCATATATTATATTTGAATATCATATGTTATCTAAGACGTTTTTCCGCCCACTTTTATGTCAAGCTCTCTAATGAGGTATTAAAATCTGTAATAATACTCTATTATATCAGGGCAGTGATATGGTAGACGAAAAACACGTAATGGGACATAACTGGACATACCTGGGAAATAACTGGACATTGCCGGGAAATAATTTGACCATATACTGTATATGAACAATAAGTCGTCATATCTCATCTTTCGTGTTTTCTCGCTCATAATATCCGTAAAAATACTGTATTATGTCATGGCAGTGATATGCTAGAAGGAAAAACGTGCTGGGAAATAACTGGACTCATATTTCCTGTTTTTGCGCTCATAATATCCGTAACAATACTTTATTATATCAGGGCAGCGATATGGTCGACGGAATAACGTGCAAACATTTCAACATTTCTAACATTTCAGACGTAACGGAAGAACAATATTGATGGTTCTCATTTGTGGTTGGATTGATGTCAATCACTGTTCTATTCGCTTCTAACCCCTTTAAGATGACAACGATACAAGCTCCTGGTCTAAAAGATAGTTGATATTGGGATTGAAATTGTATGAAGAAATGTGTGTTAATGTGTTTTGCTATATGCATACGACCTCAAAACAGTCCTAAAACAAGTCAGATAGAATAGTCTCTGTCTGTTCTTGATTTATTTGCCTTTGCAGTTAAATCGAACTGAAATTGTTTATATCTGTAAAGGCTTGGTAGAGTTTTCAACTAGCATAATTAAACCACATTGTTTTGCTTTCTGAATAGTTTTAATTCGTTGCCAAATTATGTATTTTTGGAGTGAAAAACATATATCGCTAACAACCTTAATTAGCGTCAATATTACAGATTACACATGCAAGGATATATATTGTTTTCAATAAGTTCGTATGCTTTAATTAATTGTAAATTTGCTGAACATGTACTATTAAATTTGACATCTAGATCCTATGCAGACGGCTCAAAATATAAATGTACTCAAACGTCTAATAGAAACGCAAATAACGTACCTTTTCAAAACAGTTATGTATGTTACACTAGTTTTCATAATTATGAAGCCTATTAACTGTTTAGTTAGTGAATACATTTCTTGATATAATGTAAACAAGTACAATTGTGTTGTTTTTGTTAAAAATCATTGTTTAGCCGCAGTACTGACCTGATGATTATGGAAAAAGGGTCATATAGTTACCTTATGATTACTCAAAAACAAAGTCCGCTAGGTCTTTTATTTTTAAAAGTTTAAATGTTAACTATGTTTAGAAAATGCAGTTCTAAGGATGTACTAAATTAAAAAAAAATCTGGGCTATTCATACGAACAAATGTAGGACATTTCCTTAATATTTCAAAGTTTTTGACAGAGTAGGCGCATTTCCACGGGCTCTTAATGATATTAGACAATACATTAGACTGTTAAACTAAGTCAGTTACCTAATCATTGTATTTACAGTGTGTTCATTTATTTTAGGGACGAAATAAAAGTTTCATCCTTATTTAATTACATGAAGGAATCAGTAACATTATAATGAAGACCGATGTAAACGAAAACAGTAGGAATCGATAAGATATAATCAAGCAAAATCATGTTTAATTATTTTAGCACGCGGTTAATTTTAGATATATTCTTTTTTTAGATATTTAGGTTACGTGACTTTTAATCCGAGCATTTTCTGACCATACCGGAACTTTTCTCCGATTTTTATATTTGTTTTCTGGCTGGGTACGTACAAAAGAAATATCAAACTCGTAAAACACACTGGTACGGTCAGCGAAGGCTCGGATTACCTGACTTTATACAGAATGTAGCATGGTCACTGAAAATTCCCTTTGTTATTGGAAGTTAGAGTATGGCAGGGAGCTGAAATGGACATGGTACAAAACAAATAGGGTATGGTCTCATCTCGTTGGTTAACTTAAACACCTCGATGCCCATCTCGATGTTTAAATCGGCTAACTCAATGAGACCATACTCTATACATTACTTATACAGAGATGAATGCATACCGTTTTATCAACTCAAAATAGCTGCGTGAAGTTGGCTCAACATACGACATACGACATTCGACAAACGACATTCGACATACGACATTCGAAAAACAACATTCAAGGTTAATGTCGTTTCACGCGTTATACAACATTCGACATACAACATTCGACTACGACATTCAAAAACATCCTTGACCTGGATGTCGAATGTCGTTTGTCGAATGTCGTACGTCGAATGTTATAAGTCGAATGTTGTATGTCGCGTGAATTCACATTCACATTGAATGTTGTTTTTCGATTTTCGTATGTCGTATGTTGAGCCAACTTCACGCAGCTACTCAAACTACGGTTAATTAATTTCCCGATTTTATTTTATGACTTCCTCTTATATTGATGTATAATATTACGGTACATAGATGAAAATAATAAACAAAATAATTCAGAAAAATATAGTGTGATTTAGTTATTTTCTGACGGTGTCTCGTTAATTCAGTTCAGTTAATTCGCTTTCCGCACACATTGAATTTTGTTGGTTTATAACACAATAAAGTTCAACAGTTCTAAAACATTCTTAAAACCTTATTATGCCCGATCAATTTCCTGAAACTTTCAAATGATTTCCTGGAAAATTCAATAATTTCACAGTGTTGTCTCCGATGTAAGGGATAACTCTGTTTTAAACATCAGCATTAAATGGAATTAAAGAGGTGAGAAAAAATCACCAAATAAGAACAGATTAAGAACATAGCTCACTTATTTTCCGGCGAGGTCCAGTTATTGAAACATATAACGAATTGTAAGAAAAACTATATATGGTCCAGTTATTTCCCGGTAATGTCCAGTTATTTCTCAACACACTGTTCCGTAAATATGTGTTGTGTTGTTATATAATATATTTGTGAATTAGTTACAACTATCGTATCTTAGTGCTGTAGAATGCATCAAAAGTAAAAAAATAATTACACAGTGTTAAAAAAAACTGTATATGGTCCAGTTATTTCCCGGTAATGTCCAGTTATTTCTCAACACACTGTTCCGTAAATATGTGTTGTGCTGTTATATAATATATTTGTGAATTAGTTACAACTATCGTATCTTAGTGCTGTAGAATGCATCAAAAGTTAAAAAAATAACAACACAGTATTAAAAAAAGTGTATATGGTCCAATTATTTCCCAGCTATGTCCAGTTATTTCTCGACATATTGTTGCGTCAATATATGTCGTGTAATAGTGTAATATATTTGTGAATGAGTTATAACTATCGTATCTCAGTGCTGAGAACGATGTAGAAAGCATAAGTGCAAAATAATAACACATTTTAAGAAAAACTATATTATGGTCCAGTTATTTCCAGGTGATGTCCAGTTATTTCCCAGCGGTTATTTTCCTCTAACAATGATGCCGTTCTGATTTAAAAGAGTGTTATTGGTTATACTATTGCCTCATTAGTGAGGTTGGCATGGAGATGAGCGGGAAAACATTGGAGATGAGATATGATAACATATTACTGAGATACACAATAATGTCTATTTTTTTCCCGGCTGTGTCCAGTTATTTCCCGGCGGTTATTTTTCTCTAACAATGGTACCGCTCTGATTTAATAGGGTGTTATTGGTTATTTTATTGCCTCATTAGTGAGGTTGACATGAGAGATCAGCGGACAAACATTGCAGATGAGATATGATAACATATTATTGAGATACACAATAATGTCCAGTTTTTTCCCAGCTGTGTCCAGCTATTTCCCGGCGGTTATTATCCTCTAACAATTGTACCGCTCTGATTTAATAGAGTGTTATTGGTTATACTATTGCCTCATTAATGAGGTTGACATGAGGGACCAGCGGGAAAACATTGGAGATGAGATATGATAATATATTATTGAGATACACAATAATGTCTAGTTTTTTCCCGGCTGTGTCCAGTTATTTCCCGGCGGTTATTATCCTCTAACAATGGTATCGCTCTGATTTAATATAGTGTTATTGGTTATACTATTGCCTCATTAATGAGGTTGACATGAGGGATGAGCGGGAAAACATTGGAGTTGAGATATGATAACATATTTGTGAGATACACAATAATGTCCTGTGTTTTCCCGGCTGTGTCCAGTTATTTTCCGGCGGTTATTTTCCTCTAACAATGGTACCGCTATGATATAATAGAGTGTTATTGGTTATACTATTGCTCATTAGTGAGGTTGGCATGAGAGATGATAACATATTATTGAGATACACAATAATGTCCAGTTTTTTCCCGGCTGTGTCCAGTTATTTCCCGGCGGTTATTTTCCTCTAACAATGGTACCGCTCTGATTTAAAAGGGTGTTATTGGTTATACTATTGCCTCATTAATGAGGTTGGCATGAGCGATGAGGGAGAAAACATTGGAGTTGAGATATGATGACATATTATTGAGATACACAATACTGTCCATTTTTTTCGCGGCTGTGTCTAGTTATTTCCCGGCTGTTATTTTCCACTAACAATGGTACCGCTCTGATTTAATAGAGTGTTATTGGTTATACTATTGCCTCATTTGTGAGGTTGGCATGAGAGATGAGCGGGAAAACATTGGAGATGAGATATGATAACATATTATTGAGATACACAATAATGTCCAGTTTTTTCCCGGCTGTGTCCAGTTATTTCCCGGCGGTTCTTTTCCTCTAACAATGGTACCGCTCTGATTTAATAGAGTGTTATTGGTTATACTATTGCCTCATTAATGAGGTTGACATGAGGGATGAGCGGGAAAACATTGGAGCTCAAATATGATAACATATTATTGAGCTACACAATAATGTCCAGTTTTTTCCGGGCTTTCTCCAGTTATTTCCAGGTGGTTATTTTCCTGTAACGATTGTACCGCTCTGATATAATAGAGTGTTATTGGTTATACTATTGCCTCATTAATGAGGTTGACATGAGGGATGAGCGGGAAAACATTGGAGATGAGATATGATAACATATTATTGAGATACACAATAATGTCCAGTTTTTTCCCGGTTGTGTCCAGTTATTTCCCGGCGGTTATTTTCCTCTAACAATGGTACCGCTCTGAGTTAATATAGTGTTATTGGTTATACAATTGCCTCATTAGTGAGGTTGGCATGAGAGATGAGCGGGAAAACATTGGAGATGAGATATGATAACATATTATTGAGATACACAATAATGTCCAGTTTTTTCCCGGCTGTGTCCAGTTATTTCCTGGCGGTTATTTTCCTCTAACAATGGTACCGCTCTGATTTAATAGAGTGTTATTGGTTATAGTATTGCCTCATTAGTGAAGTTGGCATGAGAGATGAGCGGGAAAACATTGGAGATGAGATATAATAACATATTATTGAGATACACACTAATGTCCATTTTTTTCCCGGCTGTGTCCAGTTATTTTCAGGCGGTTTTTTTCCTGTAACAATGTTACAGCTCTGATTTAATAGAGTGTTATTGGTTATACTATTGCCTCATTTGTGAGGTTGGCATGAGAGATGAGCGGGAAAACATTGGAGATGAGATATGATAACATATTATTGAGATACACAATAATGTCCAGTTTTTTCCCGGCTGTGTCCAGTTATTTCCCGGCGGTTCTTTTCCTCTAACAATGGTACCGCTCTGATTTAATAGAGTGTTATTGGTTATACTATTGCCTCATTAATGAGGTTGACATGAGGAATGAGCGGGAAAACATTGGAGTTCAAATATGATAACATATTATTGAGCTACACAATAATGTCCAGTTTTTTCCGGGCTTTCTCCAGTTATTTCCAGGCGGTTATTTTCCTGTAACGATTGTACCGCTCTGATATAATAGAGTGTTATTGGTTATACTATTGCCTCATTAATGAGGTTGACATGAGGGATGAGCGGAAAACATTGGAGATGAGATATGATAACATATTATTGAGATACACAATAATGTCCAGTTTTTTCCCGGTTGTGTCCAGTTATTTCCCGGCGGTTATTTTCCTCTAACAATGGTACCGCTCTGAGTTAATATAGTGTTATTGGTTATACAATTGCCTCATTAGTGAGGTTGGCATGAGAGATGAGCGGGAGAACATTGGAGATGAGATATGATAACATATTATTGAGATACACAATAATGTCCAGTTTTTCCCCGGCTGTGTAAAGTTATTTCCCGGCGGTTATTTTCCTCTAACAATTGTACCGCTCTGATTTAATAGAGTGTTATTGGTTATAGTATTGCCTCATTAGTGAAGTTGGCATGAGAGATGAGCGGGAAAACATTGGAGATGAGATATAATAACATATTATTGAGATACACACTAATGTCCATTTTTTTCCCGGCTGTGTCCAGTTATTTCCAGGCGTTTTTTTTCCTGTAACAGTGTTACAGCTCTGATTTAATAGAGTGTTAATGGTTATACTATTGCCTCATTAATGCGGTTGGCATGAGAGATGAGCGGGAAAACATTGGAGATGAGATATGATAACATATTATTGAGATACACAATAATGTCCAGTTTTTTCCCGGCTGTGTCCAGTTATTTCCCGGCGGTTATTTTTCTCTAACAATGGTACCGCTCTGATTTAATAGGGTGTTATTGGTTATTATATTACCTCATTAGTGTGGATGACATGAGAGATGAGCGGGAAAACATTGCAGATGAGATATGATAACATATTATTGAGATACACAATAAAGTCCAGTTTTTTCCCGGCTGTGTCCAGTTATTTCCCGGCGGTTACTTTCCTCTAACAATGGTACCGCTCTGAATTAATAGCGTGTTATTGGATATACTATTGCCTCATTAATGAGGCTGACATGTGTGATGTGCGGGAAAACATTGGAGATGAGATATGATAACACATTATTGAGATACACAATAATGTCCAGTTTTTTCCCGGCTCTGTCCAGTTATTTGCCGGCGGTTATTTTCCTGTAACAACGGTACCGCTCTGATTTAATAGAGTGTTATTGGTTATACTATTGCCTCATTAATGAGGTTAACATGAGGCATTAGCGGGAAAACATTGGAGTCGAGATATGATAGCATATTATTGAGCTACACAATAATGTCCAGTTTTTTCCCGGCTGTGTCCAGGTATTTCCCGGCGGTTATTTTCCTCTAACAATGGTACCGCTCTGATTTAATAGAGTGTTATTGGTTATACTATTGCCTCATTAATGAGGTTGACATGAGGGATGAGCGGGAAAACATTGGAGATGAGATATGATAACATTATACTGAGATACATAATAATGTCCCGTTTTTTTCCGACTGTGTCCATTTATTTCCCGGCGGTTATTTTCCTCTAACAATGGTACCGCTCTGATTTAATAGGGTGTTATTGGTTATACTATTGCCTCATTCGTGAATCTGGCGTTAGAAATGAGCGGGAAAACATTGCAGATGAGTTATTATAACATATTATTGAGATACACAAATTTCATCCCGGCTGTGTCCAGTTATTTCCCGGCGGTTATTTTCCTGTAACAATGGTACCGCTCTGAATTAATAGAGTGTTATGGGTTATACTATTGCCTCATTAATGAGGTTGACATGAGGGATGAGCGGAAAACTTTGGAGTCGAGATATGATTACACATTATTGAGCTACACAATAATGTCCAGTTTTTTCCCGGCTGTGTCCAGTTATTTCCAGGCGTTTTTTTTCCTGTAACAATGTTACAGCTCTGATTTAATAGAGTGTTATTGGTTATACTATTGCCTCATTAATGCGGTTGGCATGAGAGATGAGCGGGAAAACATTGGAGATGAGATATGATAACATATTATTGAGATACACAATAATGTCCAGTTTTTTCCCGTCTGTGTCCAGTTATTTCCCGGCGGTTATTTTTCTCTAACAATGGTACCGCTCTGATTTAATAGGGTGTTATTGGTTATTATATTGCCTCATTAGTGAGGTTGACATGAGAGATTAGCGGGAAAACATTGCAGATGAGATATGATAACATATTATTGAGATACACAATAAAGTCCAGTTTTTTCCCGGCTGTGTCCAGTTATTTCCCGGCGGTTACTTTCCTCTAACAATGGTACCGCTCTGAATTAATAGCGTGTTATTGGATATACTATTGCCTCATTAATGAGGCTGACATGTGTGATGTGCGGGAAAACATTGGAGATGAGATATGATAACACATTATTGAGATACACAATAATGTCCAGTTTTTTCCCGGCTGTGTCCAGTTATTTCCCGGCGGTTATTTTCCTCTAACAACGGTACCGCTCTGATTTAAGAGAGTGTTATTGGTTATACTTTTGCCTCATTAATGAGGTTAACATGAGGCATTAGCGGGAAAACATTGGAGTCGAGATATGATAGCATATTATTGAGCTACACAATAATGTCCAGTTTTTCCCCGGCTGTGTCCAGGTATTTCCCGGCGGTTATTTTCCTCTAACAATGGTACCGCTCTGATTTAATAGAGTGTTATTGGTTATACTATTGCCTCGTTAATAAGGTTGACATGAGGGATGAGCGGAAAACATTGGAGTCGAGATATGATAACACATTATTGAGCTACACAATAATATCCAGTTTTTCAACGGCTGTGTCCATTTATTTCCCGGCTGTTGATTTTTTCCTCTAACAATGGTACCGCTCTGATTTAAGGGAGTGTTACAGGTTATACTATTGCCTCATTAATGAGGTTGACATGAGGGATGAGCGGGAAAACATTGGAGTTGAGATATGATAACATATTGTTCAGATACACATTAATGTCCAGTTTTTTCCCGGCTGTGTCCAGTTATTTCCCGACGATTATTTTCCTCTAACAATGTTACCGCTCTGATGTAATAGAGTGTTACTGGTTATACTATTGCCTCATTAGTGTGGTTGGCATGAGAGATGACGGGAAAACATTGGAGATGAGATATGATATCATATTATTGAGATACACAATAATGTCCAGTTTTTTCCCGGCTGTGTCCACTTATTTCCCGGCGGTTATTTTCCTCTAACAACGGTACCGCTCTGATTTAAGAGAGTGTTATTGGTTATACTATTGCCTCATTAATGAGGTTAACATGAGGCATGAGCGGGAAAACATTGGAGTCGAGATATGATAACATATTATTGAGCTACACAATAATGTCCAGTTTTTTCCCGGCTGTGTCCAGGTATTTCCCGGCGGTTATTTTCCTCTAACAATGGTACCGCTCTGATTTAATAGAGTGTTATTGGTTATACTATTGCCTCATTAATGAGGTTGACATGAGGGATGAGCGTGAAAACATTGGAGATGAGATATGATAACATTATACTGAGATACATAATAATGTCCCGTTTTTTTCCGACTGTGTCCATTTATTTCCCGGCGGTTATTTTCCTCTAACAATGGTACCGCTCTGATTTAATAGGGTGTTATTGGTTATACTATTGCCTCATTCGTGAATCTGGCGTGAGAAATGAGCGGGAAAATATTGCAGATGAGTTATGATAACATATTATTGAGATACACAAGTTTCTTTCCGGCTGTGTCCAGTTATTTCCCGGCGGTTATTTTCCTAAAACAATGGTAACGCTCTGATTTAATAGAGTGTTATTGGTTATACTATTGCCTCATTAATGAGGCTGACATGAGAGATGAGCGGGAAAACATTGGAAATGGGATATGATAACATGATATTGAGATACACAATAATGTCCAGTTTTTTTTCCGACTGTGTCCAGTTATTTCGCGGCGGTTATTTTCCTCTAACAATGGTACCGGTCTGATTTAATAGAGTATTATTGGTTATACTATTGCCTCATTAGTGAGGTTGGCATTAGAGATGAACTGGAAAACATTGGAGATGAGATATGATAACATATTGAGATACACAATAATGTCCAGTTTTTTCCCCGTCTGTGTCCAGTTATTTCCCGGCGGTTATTTTCCTGTAACAATGGCACCGCTCTGATTTAATAGTGTTACTGGTTATACTATTGCCTCACTAATGAGGTTGACATGAAGGATGAGCGGGAAAACATTGGAGTTGAGATATGATAACATATTGTTGAGATAAACAATAATGTCCAGGTTTTTCCCAGCTGTGTCCAGTTATTTCCCGGCGGTTATTTTCCTGTAACAATGGTACCGCTCTGAATTAATAGAGTGTTATGGGTTATACTATTGCCTCGTTAATGAGGTTGACATGAGGGATGAGCGGAAAACATTGGAGTCGAGATATGATAACACATTATTGAGCTACACAATAATGTCCAGTTTTTTAACGGCTGTGTCCATTTATTTCCCGGCTGTTGATTTTTTCCTCTAACAATGGTACCGCTCTGATTTAATAGAGTGTTATTGGTTATACTATTGCCTCATTAATGAGGTTGACATGAGGGATGAGCGGGAAAACATTGGAGTTGAGATATGATAACATATTGTTCAGATACACATTAATGTCCAGTTTTTTCCCGGCTGTGTCCAGTTATTTCCCGACGATTATTTTTCTCTAACAATGTTATCGCTGTGATGTAATAGAGTGTTACTGGTTATACTATTGCCTCATTAGTGTGGTTGGCATGAGAGATGACGGGAAAACATTGGAGATGAGATATGATATCATATTATTGAGATACACAATAATGTCCAGTTTTTTCCCGGCTGTGTCCACTTATTTCCCGGCGGTTATTTTCCTCTAACAACGGTACCGCTCTGATTTAAGAGAGTGTTATTGGTTATACTATTGCCTCATTAATGAGGTTAACATGAGGCATGAGCGGGAAAACATTGGAGCCGAGATATGATAACATATTATTGAGCTACACAATAATGTCCAGTTTTTTCCCGGCTGTGTCCAGTTATTTCCCGGCGGTTATTTTCCTCTAACAATGGTACCGCTCTGATTTAATAGAGTGTTATTGGTTATACTATTGCCTCATTAATGAGGTTGACATGAGGGATGTGCGGGAAAACATTTAAGATGAGATATGATAACATTATATTGAGATACACAATAATGTCCATTTTTTTCCGACTGTGTCCAGTTATTTCCAGGCGGTTATTTTCCTCTAACAATGGTACCGCTCTGAGTTAATAGAGTGTTATTGGTTATAAAACCAAACACACCTTCACATGCAGATGGGTAGGACCCTACCCCCTACCCCCACCCACCGACCCCCATTCATATTCATTTGTCATTTTTTGTTCATGCTCATTAAAGGTCTTCATCATGTATTGTTTCAGGTGCCATCTTGCCCACATCACTAAAAGGAATTGCAGAAAAACAATAAACGTGGCTCCAGCGTAAATGGAGTGCAACGGTCTACAGTAGAATTTGCAGCAACTCTGACGTTCAAGATGAGAAGGCCCATTCTCCATTTCTTATCTCCATGTACATGGAGGATGAGCCTGGCATGTTTATGCCTATTAGGCGCCATATAACCTTTATGTGTTGGTGCGCCTTTGAGTTCATCCAGACTATTATATTAATGCAGTCATCGTACAAAGTAATAAGGGAAAGTATACGAAGTTCCCACTGGCAGCTTCTATGATTCTTCTGCATTTGCATTGACTTTAACCTTTGAGATGCTCCCTATAGACAGTTTTGTTATATTTAGCCGAAAGTAATACGCGCATGCGCAGTGTAGCTTCCGTCCAGTTTTTTCCCGGTCCAGTATTTTCCCGTTACACCGGCAATGAAGGGCCACACACTACTGGGGAAGACAGAGTTCCCGACAACGGTATCACAGAGCCTGATGTCATTGCCGACGGAACGATGCAGCGATCATCCCGCCAAGGTACTGGACATGTACTGCAAGAACCATGATCAGATTGGGTGCCATGTGTGTATGGCTGTTAAACACAGGTACAGTAATTTACTGCCACTATTTGAATAACATAAGAGTGTTTGTTTGCATGTTGTTTAAAGTTATGTTAGCACATGTTAGGCCATATATGACGGTCGATTATATTGTGATAGTGGCATTTTTCCTGGGTAGAACCAGTACTGTATACCTACCGCCATCCGTAAGAATCGACACTTTCTCACATGACCAATCGAGCTCCCATAGGGATTCAAACCCGCAGCGGTGGGAGACGAGAACGTATTAGACGCGGCGTCTTTACCATCAATTATGGCCTTATTAAATACAAATATGTATGTATTAACAAGGGCCTCATCAGTCTTTTCGCGGTGTCAGGGGTCCGATTTAAAATTGACAAATAATGATATTTTCTATTCTAAAGGACTACAACAGGTCTTAACAAAATGCATGAGCCTAAAGATGACCCGTTTTTGCAAATTAAGGTCCTATTTTAGATCACACAGTGTTTTTAAGGTACTGTTCCCAATTGCAAAATAAAAAGTATGTTTTTTTTCCAGCTGGAGTGTTAAAATTCCCAATCTAAAAATACTTTCTTTGTTAATATATTTTAGATCTATGTGAATTTTAAATAAAAAAAAGAGGAAAAATAAACACTTTTTTGGAGAGAGGAACCATTGCCTATTTTGGGGACTTCAGTATGGCTCCCAAAACAGAAAATTGTGTGCCCTGTATAATATCATATGGTACCATTCCCAAAGTTGTGACAAATATCACTGTCACACACCAGGGTAACTACAAGCATTTTAATCTCGATTCCATATAAAATCTATGGTTAATTCAAATTTTAGATAATACCAGCAGCACAGTTCTTACATCATATGTTCATTGATATGACATTTTATCATTTTAATGTTGGTGACCTTTGATATATTGATTTCCTTTTTAAATTCCTTTTTAAATTATAACATAACTCGCATTTATAAAATATATTAAGTGAGTAGAACGACATATGGGTAAAGATAAAAGTCACGCGCGCACCAACATCCGGTATGCAGGATAACATGCAAAACGTTAGATGTAGCGGCGTCAACGCACAACATTTCTCTGATATGCAAGAAAAATAATCTATCATGGGTATTCAGTTCAGATAGGGAATTCCAACCCTCGGTATAAGTGTTTAAATCGGAACTTCGGCAGAGCCTCGGTTTCGATAAAACCAACCATTGGTATAAGTGTTTTAATCGGAACCTCGGCAGAGCCTCGGTTCCGATAAAACCACTTATACCTCGGGTTGGAATTCCATATTTTCACCGGATACCCATGAAAATTCTTATAGTATTACATGTATCGTTGTAGTGAAATACCAACATGCATTACATGTATATTGTAGCGAAATATCAACATGTTTTAAATGTATTGCCTGTATATTGTAGTGAAAGATCAGACTTTCTCATAGAAAACTATTTAACGATTAGTTTATTTATTGATTTTTTGTAATGAGATGAACATGTTTGGTAACCAGTTAAAATCGATTGTTCAAAGTAAATTGTTTTTGTAGATTATTAATTAATGATTATATTGGACCAGTAATATAGTTAAAGTTAAGGTACAATTACGACGAAAAAATGAAAACTCATTCAGGGCTTTTTCTCTTCAAGTTGCGGGAAGGGGGCCCTATGCTTTGAATTTGGAGAAATTAAGCGCACTTTCCATTGAAATTGGGGGAAAAGAGCATAATATATGCCATAATTCGCTATAGGGAAAAGTATTTCAAAGGAAAACATTTATTAAAATGTATGTGTTATGTATAATATCAATAAGTTACTGAACTGAGCATTTATTTTAACATACAAACTATTGAAAGTCTGTCACTTCTCCTCGCCCCCTCCTCCTCCTACCCCCACAATACTACTTAAGAAGAAGGTTAAAAAGGCCCAATCATGTTTGTTCATTTTGCCATCTTAATTGTGTCGGAAATTGAAAATATAGAGTTTGTTGGTAATAGGGAAGGGGCCGAATTTCGGTCACACTTAGATAAGTTAATATGACCCAGTCATTTTATTCATTTCTATTTTTTAAAAAATATGTGCCAACATATCTAAAGTTAAAATGATAACTGGATTAAGAAATCGAGATGCTAATCATAATCTGGAAGAATTGTGAATCATTTGCATAAAACTACCATGCAATTCAGTTATATAAAAGATGCACGTGCCCAATATTCGATCTCGTGCTTTAACAGGCTACGTAGTGTTTATGAAAATGATTGGTAAGGAAAACTCAACGACTCGAAGAGTTTTTGAAGTCATAAGTATTAATTCATATACGGCTTTAAAACCCGAGAAGTAATACTGTGATTTAAGTGCATGTTTATCTGTATGTGACAAACAAGATCAAACTTAATAACTCAGGTTATATTTTATCATTCCAAAATGTTAGAAAATAATGGCGATGGGGATGATTCCTTCTTGCTTAAATTAATAGAGAGCATACTCTGTCTAAAAAGCAGTAATTTGACAGCAATGCTGGGTTCCATATAATTTTAAATCAAACATAGTTGGCTAAATACAACAACTTGATCATGATATGACATTCAAATCGTCTTCAGTCCCTTTAAGAATAACACTCCACGTTTGTCTAATGGAACATTATCCATTTTCAGCATTAAACGTTGTATTATACTAATCTAGATGAGATTTTCGACAAAATGCAACCTTCTGTATTGTTAACGATTGATAATTGCATTATCTATATAGGTCGTGTGTGGATCCAGCCTACATTCCTAAAGAACATCATGAAAGCTGAAGATGTTCAGAAGATAAAGGGGGACATGGTTAACGCCAGGATTCGCATGGAAGAACTGATTCAAGCTCGACATAATAACCTCGCTGAATTGGAAGAGGACAAAGGCATTGCTCTTGGTAAAATAAAAGAAGTAAGGGTGAAGATAAACGTTGCCTTAGATGAATTAGAGAAAACAACAATTACCGAATTTGAAGCAAAGAGTAAGGACATTGCCAACCAAATCACTGTAGAGCTGGAAGCAATGGATGCCATTGTAAAAGACATGGAAACATGCCAACAGCAATTAGACTCAGCGGAAGGAAATCGATCACAACAGTTTGTGTGCACGAAGAAGGGTCAGCAGAAGATATCCGAGGCGGACAAACTGATGACCGATGTAGTTCAATCATCAGGTAATACATATACAAGGGTAGAGTTTGAACAAGATCCTAAAATTGAACAGTTTTTAAAGGGACTTTCGTCACTCGGTAAGGTACAGGAAAAGGCAGATGGACGTCTGGAACAAGTCCAACAACATGATTGTCTATACCAAGTTACAAGTAAACAAACTGTTGATGTAAGAGCCAGTGGTGACCATGACACTTGTTACATACTTGACTCGTGCATCTTGAAATCCGGTAAACTTTTACTTGCAGACTGTAATAACTGGAAACTTAAGCTGTTAGACGGTTCCACATACAAAGTGATAGACCAGTGTGATATGCCAGGCGGCTGGCCTCGTGCAGTATGTGAACTGAGTCCACAGGAAGCCGCCGTTACCATGAGCATATCGTCTCCTTGGGAACCAGGATGGTAATAACTCGGTCAATAAAGACGACTCATAATTGTTTCGGACTTGCTTTCAGTCAAGGTGAGATGTTCGTATCAGATGGTGGCAAACAAGTCTATGTTTACGATACATCCGGGACACTCTTGCAAAACAATATGTAAGGACCAATCAGGAGAAGATATATTTTCTAGCAGCCGACATGTTGCTGTGAGTGATGACGGCAACAAGGTGTATGTCGTCGATTACGACAAAGGCGTGGTCACTCTGGACAGGCAGGGGAAGGTACTGTCGCGTTTCAGTGATCAAGAGTTATCGGGAGCTTACGGCGTTTGTGGCGATGGTTGTGGGCATATATTTGTATCTGGGCAGGCTTCACACAATGTGATACAGATTGGACCGAGCGGGAATAAACTTGGTGTGCTGGCGAAACAATCAGACGGTATTGCAAAACCTGTGTCAGTGTGTTATGATAGGACACATTCTAGATTGGTTGTTACCCACTACGTCAATAGCAACTTGACAGTATTCAGTTTGATGTGAAAGGCAAAAGAACAACAACATAATATCAGTTTTCCTTCAATATTACCGTACGTGCATGCACAAGGACTGTCACAGGTTGTTTTTAGCTCAGACCAAATTTATGTCAAAACCAATCAACATTTTAGTTTGATATTGAGTAATTCACAAGTCGTGAACTGTCGTGAATTGCAAAGTACGTGTATATATAAACGTATTACACAAAATTATGTCAGAGTATTAAGTAGCAGTTGTTTTAAATAAATTTGTAATATGTTCATTTTAATTGTGAAATTAATTCTAATTACACCACGTGACTTGGATAATGTTTTTTAATTTGACCTGATGAATCCAAATCCTAACAAATATTGTTTACAACACGTTAACTACAGTCTTACTGGATTGGAAGGGGAAATGGTGATAATCCAAACATGACAATAGTAGAGATGAAGATGATCCCTGGAAATGAATCTGATGATCTAGATCCCCATTCAATTCAAAACTATGATATGCCTCACCCAGTTCCAATTTAATGGAATACAGGCTGTATTTCTGCTCTAAATCATCTTACATTATGTCATTCCTACGTTCAGTTTTCGATTTTACTATGAAACTATGATCGAACTTTGACATACAATCTTGAAATGTGTTATCTAACATAGTGTATTACTATACTCGATGCTATTTGGTTATTGAGGTGTTTTCGAAATTTCTATCAACACCTCTAATGTCACGTC
Organism: Cyrtodaria siliqua; assembly: GCA_037043455.1. NCBI lineage: Eukaryota > Metazoa > Mollusca > Bivalvia > Adapedonta > Hiatellidae > Cyrtodaria > Cyrtodaria siliqua. The sequence continues at coordinate 41,059 of JAWPHD010001874.1, forward strand.
CTTCATCTGTTACCTATGTCGTCATTTTAAACGTCAGGAAGTTGTGAGAATGTGTTTGTATTGTGTTCAATCTCTCGAAAAAAACGTGTATAAAATCAATGTCAGATAAGAAATAAAATATTTCTAAAACCTGGTGTTTGGGACTTGAAACACATCAAAATCTCGGGCCTACGACCCTTGGTATCGATGATCTTCAAGTCCCGCCAACCAGGTATTTATCTGGAACAAATAAACCCGCTGGAACGTTTTATTTTTAAAACCTTTTTGGTAATTTAGTGTGGATACAAATAAACGCCATTTGAAACATCGCTGTCTTCCATGTAGACTTGTTTCATGAATGTTGAAAAAGTGAAACTCGTTAAACAAGCAACATACTTAAATACAAAATAAAAGTTTAACATATGTGTAAGTGTTTATTCTTGGAAATATAATGATCAATTCATTTATATTAATTCGCATATCAATATTTTATTAAAGCTCTAGTTGATAATATGGCACAATGAATGGGAGCGGATAAATATAAACACAGGTTTATTTGAAAATGTCACCTCTTTTCAAATGATAATAATGTTTAGGAATATGTTGTAAATTATTAATATGTATTGTAAATGTGTATATTTACTACACTACGTTTACATGTTTTAAATGCAAATAAGCAATCTAATCTTTAAAAGGTATCAATGTAAATACAGTAAGTGACCCCATTACCGTAGCACGATTTTAAACCACACACACTTTAACAATCTTTAAAAACAAATAACAACAAAATGCAAACAAAAACAGCAAACACATTATTTAGGATAATCAATTATGACCATGCGTAATTAAATCTTACAACAACCTTAATTGAACAGCTAAATCCGAAAACCATTCTCGCGGTTAGTCTACTCCACGGTTCGTTTGGTCCGCGGGCCGTCTGTTTCTTGAGTATCGGGCCGTCGGTTAAACGGTTACATGGTCAAGTGACCGTCTACACCACGGCCCTACTTCCATGATTCAAAAGCCGCCTGCTCCATGCGTTGTCTGATTCATGCTCCGCGGACGTCTTCTCCATGCTTCACTGGCCGCTTGCACGATGCGTTGTCTGATTTATGCACCACGCACCGTATTTACCATGCTTCACTTGCCGACTGCTGACCGGTCTTCTGCTACACGTGCCATTTGCACCATGGTCCACTGAACGTCTACTCCACGGGCCTGCTTCCATGATCCATTAGCCGCCTGTTATATGTATTGTTTGATTCATGCTCCGTGGACGTCTACTCCATGCCCCACTGGCCGTCTTCACCATGATCCACTAGCCGACTGCTGACCGGTCTTCTGCTACACGTGCCATTTGCACCATGGTCCACTGAACGTCTACTCCACGGGCCTGCTTCCATGATCCATTAGCCGCCTGTTATATGTGTTGTTTGATTCATGCTCCGTGGACGTCTACTCCATGCCCCACTGGCCGTCTTCACCATGATCCACTAGCCGACTGCTGACCGGTCTTCTGCTACACGTGCCATTTGCACCATGGTCCAATGAACGTCTACTCCACGGGCCTGCTTCCATGATCCATTAGCCGACTGTTATATGTATTGTTTGATTCATGCTCCGCGGACGTCTACTCCATGCCCCACGGACCGTCTTCACCGTGCTCCACATGCCGCCTGCTGACCGGTCTTTGCGCCACGTGTCGTCGGTTCTATACTCCATGGTTTGGCTTCTCCATGGGCCAGTTATTTCATTATTCAATGCCCGTCTGCTCCACTTGCCGATTTCTATATGCTGTACGCGCCACCTGCTCAATGCTATGTCTGGTATATGCTCATGCAGTTTTCATTGTTCTCCACTGGCCGCCTGCTGGCCGGTTGTCAACTTCATGGTCGTCTGCTCCATGCTCACCTGTTCATCTGCTCCAATAGTCGTTTGTTCTATGCTCCGCCGCCTCTCTTCCACAGGGCCCTCTGCTCTACAGGTAGTTTTTTCCAAGTTTTTTAGTTCGACGTCCCGTCTGTTGTATGGTCTTTCGTTCGTCTGTTCCACGGGCCGTCTCCTCCAGGGGTCGTAACCTGCTTCACAGGCCGTCTGTTACATTCTTCATGGGCCGTCCGCTTCATGGATCGTAACCTACTTTACGGGACGTGTGTAACATTATTTATGGGTCTTCCGCCCACAAGACTGTAACCTGCTTCACGGCCGTCTGTTACATTTTGCATATCCGTTCGTCCCACGGGCTGTAACCTGCTTCACGGTCCGTCTGTTACAATTTTCATTGGCCGTCCGCACCACGGGATGTAACCTACTACATGGGCCGTCCGCTCTACAGCTTCGCGGACAGTCTGTTACATTATGCATGGGCCGTCCGCTCCACGGGCTGTAACCGGCTTCACGGGCTGTCATATTCTTTATGGTCCGTCCGCTCCATGGATCATAACCTGCTTCACGGGCTGTCTGTAACATTATTCATGGTACGTCCACCCCACGGTCTGTAACCTACTTTACGGGCCGTCAGTTACATTATTCATGGTCCGTCCGCCTCACGGACTGTAACCTTCTTCACGGGTCGTATGTTACATTATTCATGGTCCTTCCACCCCACGAACTGTAACCTACTTCACGGCCGTCTGTTACATTATTCATGGGCCGTCCGCCTCATGAACTGTAACCTACTTCACGGGCCGCATGTTACATTATTCATGGTCCGTCAGCCCCACAGACTGTTGCCTACTTCACGGGCCGTCTGTTACACTATTCATGGGCCGTTCGCTCCATGGACTATAACCTACTTCAAGGGCCGTCCACTCCACCGACTGTAACCTATTTCACGGACCGTCTGTTACATTATTCATGGGCCATGTATGTTACATTATGCATGGTCCATCCGCCCAACTGACTGTAACGTACTTCGCGAGCTGTAAGTTAAATTATTCATGGTCCGTCCGCCCCACGGACTGTAACCTGCTTCATGGACCGTCTGTTACATTCTTCATGGGCCGTCCTCCCAACGAACTTTAACCTACTTCATGGGCCGTCTGTTACATTTTTCATGGGCCGTCCACCACACGGACTGTAACCTACTTCACCGGCCATACGTTACATTATTCATGGGCTGTCCGCGAAACAGACTGTAACCTGCTTTACGGACCATCTGTTGCATTATTCAAGGGCCGTGCGCCCCACGGACTGTTACCTACTTCATGGCCCGTCTGTTATATTATTCATGGGCCGTCCTACGGACTGTAACCTACTTCACGAACCGTCTGTTACAGTCAACAACTCTTATAATAATTGACCGTTACAAAATACCAAGAACAATTATAGCGTACACTCTTTGGTATTTGTTATGCTAAAACATAACGTGCACGCTTTGGTATGCTAAAATGACATATTTATTTAAGTGTATTGGTTAGTGTGTTTGACATTTAATTTAAATAGATACCAAGGCAATTGTCAGGACATGTTCAGAAAATGACCCCACACACTGGCCGTCTCCAATTATGTTAATTAGGATGGCTCGCAACTGTTTAAACTGCTCCTACGCCTGTGCAGGCATTCTTGTATACGTTAGTGGCCTCTGTAGCTCAGACCTGCAGACACTGTCCCGCGTGGATTCGATCCCGAGTGGTGGCACCTTTATTATCTCCCTTTTAGGTTGTTTTCCTATTCTGGTCACGTGTTCTAATCTGTGTATGTAGTGAATTAAGTGGTTCCAGAGTAGCGTAGTAATGATGCTGTTTGTATGAATACTACGAAGAGACTCGGTTGCATAACAACATGTTATACAAGTTATAATGTTAGACAACTCATGAATCTTAAATCTTACAATATGCTTGTAAGAGTAGTCCATCTTGGAGCACCTACTGTGATCTTCCATGCGTTGCCATTATGCTGAAACTTAAGTTAAAGGGACACACGGCAATCTTGAAGTTTTCATCAATCATTTAAATTAGCGTCTCGCTTTATTACTTCAGCATAGTTATTACTTTAAACCTGCTGGCAAAAAATTAAATAAAATGTATTGTTTTCATTTTGTCTTCGTTCGTCTTCCATATGTTTATTATTGGTGCAATATAACCAACAGTAACGCAAAAAACAATTTGCTGTATACTATTCTGATAATTACTGATTATGGAAATGTGTTCTGGTCATGATAGTTTTCAGAAAGTCAGATCCTAATATTCCTACGAACTATAGACTTATATCGTTACTAAGTTGTGCAGGGAAAGTAATGGAAATAATTGTGTTTAAACATGTGTATAATGTTCTACTTATGTTTGATCTTATCTTTAGGAATCAATCAGGTTTTCTCCGTGGTCATTCTATTACTTGTCAACTTGTCGATATGCCATATATGTCAGGCATTTGATGCTTAATAATGTACATGCTTTGTTGTCTTGAATGATATATCTAGAGCTTTTGGTCGTGTTTGGCATACAGGTATTTTTGTTTAAGCTTAAACAATATAGTATAACGTTTTGCTTCGATATCCGATTATCTCTCAACCAGATCTCAAAGAGTCCGTGCTGACAATTTTATTTTCATCGTGTTTCCCACACAGTATGACCTAATTAATTATGTGTCGACATAATTATGTGCCGATGTGCTGTTAAACACCATTCATTAATTTCGTGTGGGATATGCCACCTCCGAGTCAAAATCTGTAACTGCCGGAGTTCCCCAAGGTATATTTGGGTCCGTCACCTTTATTTTTGATATAAACTAAACCAAATTGCTAAGTATCAACCTAAAAAGATGTCAATAATATTCTCATTGTTTTGTGTATTTTGAGCTTGATTAGAGATACATGTACGGTTAAACTGCAAAATAACGAGTGTAAATCGTCTGCTATGATTGCATGAACATATTTTAAAACTTTTAAGTCAATTTGTTTTCTTAGAAATAAGTTATAACACTTATACAACTGGGTATATTGGATTTTATTAAGTTTTTCGAATTAGTGAAGCTTTCGATGTTCCTAATTCTAAAATATGCCAGTTAAATTATTTTGACATCATGTTTTACTAGCATTACCACTACAAATGCGTTTGCAAAAGAAATTTTCGATATTTTTAATGTTAACGCTGAGTTACAGTTACTTAAATTTCAAACAATATTCAGTGTAAAGGGAGGTAATTTAAGATTATCCATATTTCATTTTTTTATAGACGAAAAATCTGCGATAAATGGGTAATTTTTTTTTGTTTTTTTCTATTATTTCATACCAATTTTAAGAATTTTATATCTTTAAGCGGTTTTGACTCATGTTATGTGTTTTATCAGTACATTTCATGTTTCCATATAAAGGGAGGGTAACTCCCATTTAAACAAAAAAAATATGTTTTACAAACTATGGGTCAAAACAAAATACTTATCATATATCTATTCTAAAATATAGTATAAATTAGTTGAGATAAAAAAAGTTGATACTTAGCAATTTTGTTCAGAGTATGTAAATGATATTGTCGAAAATATGATGAGCATAAGGTGAAAGGGATCTATACATGCTTACGAACTGGTCAAAACAATGGCTTTTACAATTTAATTTTGCCAAGACAGAAGCAATATTAATGTTCTTTTCTTTAATTAACACTATTGATAGACGTGCAACTGTATATCTAGACACTGTCCCGCTAACGTTTGTTAATAACTCAAACATCTAGGAGTAACACTACTGATGGACGTGCAGCTGTATATCTAGATTCTGTCCCGCTAACCTTTGCTAATAACCACAAACATCTAGGAGTAACACTACTGATGGACGTGCAGCTGTATATCTAGATTCTGTCCCGCTAACGTTTGTTAATAACCACAAACATCTAGGAGTAACACTAAGTAATAACGAAAAATGACCTGAACACATTACAAATAGTGTTACTTCTGCATCAAAGCTGCTTCGATTAATGCGAATGATTTAAAGAAACTAGCCCTTCAACTAACGGCAAAAATACAAAACCGTTTATCAAAACCCTAGCCAGGTGTTTAGGTCACATGATAATGTACACGTGACGATTACAAGTATAAGTTTATTAAATGGTTCTTAAAATACCCGTGAATAAATTATGAGTCGGTAACTTGTTATTAGACGTTTCAATACACACACACACACACACACACACACATCCCACGCACCCCCAATAATTGAAACATAGTTTTTTTTATTGTCAAATATCTTTTTCAAAAAGTTTGGCACCCCAATAATTGAAACGTTCCTACGCCCATGCAATATAAATCAGCTCGATCTGACGGGAACTCTTTCAGTATCCACACACGTTTAATATCTGTAATTGGGTGGGTTTCACTTTCTGATAGAAGGAAAGTGCAAAAACTTATTTCAGTCAATAATGTTGAAAACGGAATCATTCCAAATTGTATTTCAAACATTTTCCCGTAGCTAGTAGGAGATATTATTCAGTGCTAAAAAAATAACGACAAGAACGCCACTTGTGCTAAGAGAACTGATTACTCGTTTGTTCCGTCTTCTCTTCAACTATGGAATAATTTGTCAATAGAAAGCTCGGAAATTTCAAGAGAAGACTTCTTCGAGTACAAAAGTGCCAAAATACTACTTATGTGGTCAAGATTATTTGCTGTTTTATATTTGTATAGTAATCTCAATAGCGATTTCTACCTTTATCATAAAATTTACGAGATTCACCCATCGTGAATGCGGGTGTGAAGTAGAAGATGCTAAACATTTTTTTTCCCATTGTAACCAATGTTCAAATACCGGCTTCATCGGCTTTAGTCTACTCGCCATTTACTTCATCGGTTTCAGTCTACTCGCCATTTACTTCATCGGTCATACAGTATTTAATAGAACATAAGACTCTTTTTTTTTTTTTCTTTTTTAAACCGGTATCTGTGAGAAATACCAGATAAGTTTTGTAATCAAAAGCTAAATTATGAACATATATTTCTCCATAAAGTAAATTACAAAGTGTTGTTAAGCTATTCTTACCCTCAATATAGCAATGCTATACAAATAATCAAAGTGCTGAAAGGCACTGATGGACTAGGGGCTTTGGAAATTGAACATTTCTGTTGAGTGTACATGGTGTAAGTGCATTTATTAACATAAGTTCTGTGTTCTGTGTCGAATTTGGTTCTGTGTTGACAAAACTGGCGGAAAGCGTCTTCTTGAGTTCGAAGGGATCAGATTGTAATTATTAAATTCCGACGCTTGCACCGGATCGAAATATGGGCCGTATGAGTTATCCTTTTAGGAAAATACATCTAATTTTATTATTGTTTACATATTTCTTTTATTGTGGTATGTATTCCTTCATTTATTAATTCGGAGCAACATTATTCGTATCTGTACAAAGTCGGATTCGAAAAAAATCTTCACCACTCGATTAATAGTGATTTCGGGGTCATGAAATCAACGCGTGATCAGTCTGAAATGTCGCTTACAGCGTAGTAATACAATTTGTAAATTCTGCAATTATAACATTTTGACGAATACCTTCTTTAAGATTGTCTCCATTAGGTAACGGATGTTCCATTTTCCCGCTGATATCGCAAATGTTTACCTCTGTTTTATTTTGCTGAAAAATAACTACTTTTGCTCGGAAGCATAGGTCCTTTCGACATTAATATGCAAATGAGCTACTTATCCCAGGTTTGCAAAGGCGGATGTACGGGATCCAAATGGTGTTTATAATATTTCGAGATAAAATATATCCTCTTGTTTCTTGTCTTGGTAGAAAAAAAGTATAGGCCCAAACATCACATTCTTCATTTACGATTTAGATGGTATTTGTCTGATCCGGAGAACTATTTCTTCTCTACACAATGCCAGGGTCCGTATGAATATGCATACAGTGCGTGGGATGTGTTTACCGCTTTTATGCGAATGAACATCCAATCAAAATGACAGCTGACTGTTAGCGTAGTGATACATCACGTCAGTGAAGATATGTTGCGGCTTCTGGCGTGCTCGAATTTTGTCGCCTGCTAAGGGCTAGGGCTTGAAAAGCCCCTAGTCCAAAAAACGAAGAGCGGGCCTAACAGAGAAAACGAATCACTCTTGACACTGTTCAAAAATATATACGACAAACAGGTAGGTTTACATATATGCTGTGAGCTAGTAGGAGACCCCCGCTCCACCCCCCCCCCACCTGCCCCCCCCACCCCCCACCCCTTCCACCCCCTAGGGGGAATTTTGTATGGTATGATTTTCTAAAAGAACATACAGTAAGTTTCAAAATGAGATATGTGTGCCATCTGAGCGTTGGGGCTTTAGTGAGTTTTGGGGGAAAACACTGCGTTTTTAGACGAAAATCGCCGAAATTTGGAATATTTTTTTAGAAAAAGAATGGAATATATTAGAACCAATTTGAATTGATGGAATCTTTCTCGGAACGCATCTCTACGTGTTCCACAATATCATTTATGGATCCGATACTTAAATATTGAGATTTTGAGTAAAAATGTTAAAAAAGGTTGCTGATTTCTGTAATACATTGGGGATATTATTAAAAATTAGAAAAATATCTAATACAATAGAAACAAGAAGTATTGTAATATTTTTGGGCAGGGAAAGTTCCACTGATTAAGAAGAAAAAAGTCCCAAACCGCATGATGTTTGGAAATGCCTTAATTTTGGGGTGAAAATTGTGTATTTTTGTCAAAAATCACCGGAATCAGGAATTATTCTTTGAAATTAGTTTGAACATAAACTTATCAAACTGAAGCAATAGAATGTTGCACAGCATACCTTTTTAAGTGTTTCCTGACACAATATATAACATATGTGCTCAAATATTGCCATTTTAAGGCAAAATATTGGAAAAATGACAAAAATCACTGATTTCTGTAATCCATTGGGGGTATTGGGATAAAATATAGAAACAAATTTAAAACAATTGAATAAGGACACGTTGTAATATTGTTGGATAGACAAAGGTCCAATAATTAAGTTGAAAAAAGTCCCGAACCGTATGATGCTTGAAAATGCCTTAATTTGTAGGCGAAATATATTTATTTTTGTCAAAAATCGAAGGAATCTGGAATTATTTTTGAAAATAGTTTTAACATAAACTTATCAAATTGAAGTAATACAATGCTGCACAGCATACAGATTCAAGTGTTTCCTTGCATCATTTATAACATATCTGCTAAAATATGTTGGAAAAAAGGACTAAAATCAATTATTTCTGCAATCCATTTGGGGTATTGGGTTAAAATCTAGAAAAATATATAATACCGGTACAATAGAAAAATAGACTGTAACAGTAAGCTAGTAGGAGTTACCCTCACCCCAGGGTCTAATGTTTCCATTCTTTTTCTAAACAAGAGGCACAAGAGGGCCTGTGAACGCTCTACTGGCTGTTATACCATTGATGAATCGAGTCGTACTACATGGTGTCTAGAGTGTACACAAGGTTTTTCAAGTATTTGACCTAGTGACCTAGTTTTTGACCCCATGGGACCCATTTTCGAACTTGACCAAAATATAATTAAGACAACATTTCGACAAAGTTTCATCAAGATCGGGTCAGAAATATGGCCTCTAGAGTGTACACAAGGTTTTTCAAGTATTTGACCTAGTGACCTAGTTTTTTACCCTGTGTGACCCATTTTCGAACTTTAGCAAGCTATAATTGAGACAAATATTCTGACAAAATTGCATCAAGATCGGGTCTAAAATATGGCCTCTAGAGTGTACACACGGTTTTTCCAAAGTTTGACCTAGTGACCTAGTTATAACACCATGTGACCCATTTTTGAACTTGACCAAGATATAATTAAGACAAACATTTTGACAAAGTTTCATCAAGATTGGGTCAGAAATACGGCTTCTAGAGTGTACACAAGAGTTTTCAAGTATTTGACCTAGTGACTTAGTTTTTAACCCCATGTGACCCATTTTCAAACTTGATCAAGATATAATTAAGACAAACATTCTGACAAAGTTGCATCAAGCTCGGGTCAAAAATATGGCCTCTAGAGAGTACACAAGGTTTTTCCAATATTTGACCTAGTGACCTAGTTTTTAATTTCATGTGACCCATTTCCGAACTTGATCAAAATATAATTAAGATAAACAATTTGACAAAGTTTCATCAAGATTGGGTAACAAATATGACCTCTAGAGTGTACACAAGAAAAGTTAACGGACGACGGACGACGGAAAACGGACAACACACCATCCCATAAGCTAAAAACAAACTTTACCGAGCTGTTATTGACATTAATAATCTGGTAAAGTTTGATAAAGATCGAATGAAAAAAAAAATGGCGTCTAGAGTGTACACAAGGTTTTTCAAGTATTTGACCTAGTGACCTAGTTTTTGACCCCATGGGACCCATTTTCGAACTTGACCAAAATATAAATAAGACAACATTTCGACAAAGTTTCATCAAGATCGGGTCAGAAATATGGCCTCTAGAGTGTACACAAGGTTTTTCAAGTATTTGACCTAGTGACCTAGTTTTCGACCCTGTGTGACCCATTTTCGAATTTTAGCAAGCTATAATTGAGACAAATACTCTGACAAAATTGCATAAAGATCGGGTCAAAAATTTGGCCTCTAGAGTGTACACACAGTTTTTCCAAAGTTTGACCTAGTGACCTAGTTTTTAACACCATATGACCCATTTTTGAACTTGACCAAGATATAATTAAGACAAACATTTTGACAAAGTTTCATCAAGATTGGGTCAGAAATACGGCTTCTAGAGTGTACACAATGTTTTTCAAGTATTTGACCTAGTGACCTAGTTTTTAACCCCATGTGACCCATTTTCAAACTTGACCAAGATATAATTAAGACAAACATTCTGACAAAGTTGCATCAAGCTCGGGTCAAAAATATGGCCTCTATAGTGTACACAAGGTTTTTCCAATATTTGACCTAGTGACCTAGTTTTTAACTTCATGTGACCCATTTCCGAACTTGATCAAGATATAATTAAGATAAACAATTTGACAAAGTTTCATCAAGATTGGGTAACAAATATGACCTCTTGAGTGTACACAAGTTTTTTTCAAGTATTTGACCTAGTGACCTAGTTTGTGACTCCACATGACCTATTTTTGAACTTGACCGAGATTTTAATAAGACAAACATTCTGACAAAGTTTCATTAAGATCGGGTTAAATATATGGCCTCTAAAGTGTACACACGGTGTTTCCAAAGTTTGACCTAGTGACCTAGTTTTTAACACCATGTGACCCATTTTTGAACTTGACCAAGATACAATTAAGACAAACATTTTGACAAAGGTTCATTAAGATTTGGTCAGAAATACGGCTTCTAGAGTGTACACAAGGTTTTTCAAGTATTTGACCTAGTGACCTAGTTTTTAACCCCATGTAACCCATTTTCAAACTTGACCAAGATGTAATTAAGACAAACATTCTGATAAAGTTGCATCAAGCTCGAGTCTAAAATATGGCCTCTAGAGTGTACACAAGGTTTTTCCAATATTTGACCTAGTGACCTAGTTTTTGACCCCACATGACCCATTTTCGAACTTGATCGAGATTTCATTGAGACAAACAATTGAGATAAACATTCTGACAAAGTTGCATCAAGCTCGGGTCAAAAATATGGCCTCTAGAGTGTACACAAGGTTTTTCCAATATCTGACCTAGTGACCTAGTTTTTAACTTCATGTGACCCATTTCCGAACTTGATCAAGATATAATTAAGATAAACAGTTTGACAAAGTTTCATCAAGATTGGGTAACAAATATGACCTCTAGAGTGTACACAAGTGTTTTCAAGTATTTGACCTAGTGACCTAGGTTTTGACCCCACATGACCCTATTTGAAACTGACCGAGATTTCATTGAGACAAACATTCTGACCAAGTTTCATTAAGATCGGGTCAAAAATATGGCCTCTAGAGTGTACATACGGTTTTTCCAAAGTTTGACCTAGTGACCTAGTTTTTAACACCATGTGACCCATTTTTGAACTTGACCAAGATATAATTAAGACAAACATTTTGACAAAGTTTCATCAAGATTGGGTCTAAAATATGGCCTCTAGAGTGTACACAAGGTTTTTCCAATATTTGACCTAGTGACCTAGTTTTTGACCCCACATGACCCATTTTTGAACTTGACCGAGATTTCATTGAGACAAACATTCTGACAAAGTTTCATGATGATTGCATCAGAAATGTGGCCTCTAGAGTGTACACAAGCAAAAGTTAACGGACTGACGGACGACGGACAACGGACAACACACCATCCCATAAGCTCTGCTGGCCCTTGGCCAGTAGAGCGAAAAATGATTCCAGATTTCGGCAATTTTCGTCTAAAAACGCAACGTTTTTCTCCAAAACTCACTAAAGCCCCAACGCTCAGATGGCACACATATCTCATTTTGAAGCTTAATGTATGTTCTTTCAGAAAATCATACCCTACAAAATTCAGGGGGTCTACAGCCAGCTCAAGAACTAATAGGTGTCTAGCTCTCTGACGTATTTCGACACTGTTTACAAACATACAAGTGTTGCTTTATCTCTAGACGATTTGACCGCTTAATAATTGAGGACAACTAACAAGAGAAAGAGAGATAGAGAGATAAATGGGTTTTAAGTGAGGACAAATAGTAACGACAATTAGGTCATAACACATACTATATGAGGTCATGGTCTCTCATATGTGACGTCCTTACATGTTTCTCTCGTTCGTGTCCTCACAACACCTCACCACGTACATGTCCCAGTCTTCAAATCAGCTATCAATTAAACGACAGTAAATGTGAGGACAGATCTGAGGATTTTGACTTGTATTTGTCCTCACAGGAACTGACGTGACATCTCTCTCTCTCTCTCTCTCTCTCTCTCTCTCTCTCTGTGAAGGGTTTAATCTCATGTTCGTAGAACTTGTTACCCGACACATCTATCGTTCTAACATTTCTATCGTATATAATTGTGTTGATACTACTCTGTATTTAAAATATTGGCAATAACATATGTTTAAATCACATACTTACTAATGATTGAACAAATGCAAGTTATGTAGAAAAAACTAATGGGACGCCGGCAAAAAAAAAAAAAGATTGCCTTGTGTCCCTTTAAAACCCACTTTATAAATGCGCTTTTGTGGCGAGATTTCCGATATCGAGTTCATAATATACTGCGTGTGATTCTCGAGGAATATAAAATCAGGTCAGTATTACATGTTTATCGTAAAGAGGAGCAGAACAAAATGGCGACATCAGGACGTTTGGGGCGTAGTTTACGCGGAGAGTCGGATGAATCTTTTGATTTTACGTGTTCGTCTTGTGTAATGAAAAAAAGAAACAGGGAAGCTACGACGTTTTGTTTAGAATGTCAGGACTATTATTGTGACACGTGTGTCGAGCTTCATAAGGATTTACGTGCATTGAAGGACCACACACTGCTGGGGAAGTCAGAGTTCCCGACAACGGTAATGTCATTGCCGACGGAACGATGTAGCGATCATCCCGCCAAGATACTGGACATGTACTGTCAGAACCATGATCAGATTGGATGCCATGTCTGTATGGCTGTTAAACACAGGTACAGTAATTTACTGCCAATATTTGAATAACATAAGTTGGTTTGCATTGTGTTTTACGTCTTTTTAGCACATGTAAGTCAATATATGACGGTCGATTGTTGTTATGCCAGACCACCCCGATTTTCCTGGTTAGAACCACTACTGTATACCTCCAGCCATCCGTAAGAATCAACACTTTTTCGGATGACCCGTCGAGCTCCCAGTGGGATTCGCAGCGGTGAGAGGCGTGTTTTACAATCCATGCCATGGAGACGCTACAAAAGACAATATATACATGTATTAACAGGTTATTTATCAGGCTTTTCGCGGGGTCAGGGGTCCAATTTAAACACACATAATGATATTTTTCTATCTAACAACAGGGCTTAAGAATTATGTCCCCTTTTGTGTAATCCCTTTGAGACTGCATTTAAAAATGATACAAATTATAACTCAAATAATCTTGAATGTTTTTACATGAAACGTCAAGTTTAAAATGTTTACACATTTATTTAGGCAGTTCTACCCTTGAATTATAAATACATGCTTGATATATCTGTGAATTAGTCAATACACACATGACCTTGAGTATGGCATAAGCTGAGTATGGATCAATACACACTTTTATAAAGTTTGTATTTATTATTCAAGTATAGCACTGTCTAGATAAAAGTGTAAACATATTAAACTGCAAGTTACATGTAGACATATTCAGTATTATTTGAGTTCTATTTTTTTCTTTTTCTTTTGGTAATGCACTTTCAAAGGGATTCCACAAAAGGGGACATACTCCTTAACATAATGCACTAAATAAAGTTAACCCTCATTTTTGCACAGTAATATGTCCTATTCTTTGTCACACACCTGGGTAAATATCAGCATCTTAATATCGATTTCATTTAAAACATGTGGTTTATTCAAATGTTAGTCAATAAAAACCTTACGGTTCTTACACCCCACCACACGGTTCTTACACCCCACCACAAGGTTCTTACACCACCATACGGTTCTTACACCCCACACGGTTCTTACACCACCACACGGTTCTTACACCACCACACGGTTCTTACAACACCACACGGTTTTTACACCACCACACGGTTCTTACACCCCACAACACGGTTCTTACACCACCACACGGTTCTTACACCACCACACGGTTCTTACACCACCACACGGTTCTTACACCCCACAACACGGTTCTTACACCACCATACGGTTCTTACACCACCACACGGTTCTTACACCCCACCACACGGTTCTTACACCCCACACGGTTCTTCTTACACCACCACACGGTTCTTACACCACCACAAGGTTCTTACACCACCACACGGTTCTTTTTACACCACCACAAGGTTCTTACACCACCACAAGGTTCTTACACCACCATACGGTTCTTACACCATCCCACGGTTCTTACACCACCACACGTTTCTTACACCACCACACGGTTCTTACACCACCACACGGTTCTTCTTACACCACCACAAGGTTCTTACACCACCATACGGTTCTTACACCACCACACGGTTCTTACACCACCACACGGTTCTTACACCACCACACGGTTCTTACACCACCACACGGTTCTTCTTACACCACACGGTTCTTACACCACCACACGGTTCTTCTTACACCACACGGTTCTTACACCACCACACGGTTCTTACACAACCGCACGGTTCTTACACCACTACGCGGTTTTTCTTACACCACCACACGGTTCTTACACCACCACACGGTTCTTACACCCCACGCGGTTCTTACACCACCACACGGTTCTTACACCACCATACGGTTCTT
This sequence comes from Cyrtodaria siliqua, assembly GCA_037043455.1. Lineage (NCBI taxonomy): Eukaryota > Metazoa > Mollusca > Bivalvia > Adapedonta > Hiatellidae > Cyrtodaria > Cyrtodaria siliqua. Next base: position 56,339 of record JAWPHD010001874.1, read on the forward strand.
ACACCATCACACGGTTCTTACACCACCACACGGTTCTTCTTACACCACCACACGGTTAATACACCCCACCACACGGTTCTTCTTACACCACACGGTTCTTACACCCCACCACACGGTTCTAACACCACCACACGGTTCTTACACCCCACCACACGGTTCTTACACCCCACACGGTTCTTCTTACACCACCACACGGTTCTTACACCACCACAAGGTTCTTACACCACCACACGGTTCTTCTTACACCACCACAAGGTTTTTACACCACCACAAGGTTCTTACACCACCACACGGTTCTTACACCACCACATGGTTCTTACACCATCACACGGTTCTTCTTACACCACACGGTTCTTACACCACCGCACGGTTCTTACACCACCAAGCGGTTTTTCTTACACCACCACACGGTTCTTACACCACCATACGGTTCTTACACCACCACACGGTTCTTACACCCCACGCGGTTCTTCTTACACCACCACACGGTTCTTACACCCCACCACACGGTTCTTCTTACACCACACGGTTCTTACACCCACCACACGGTTCTTATACCCCACCACACGGTTCTTACACCCCAGCACACGGTTCTTACACCACCACACGGTTCTTACACCATATGTTTCATTGTTATCATGAATTGGGACATTTTTTGTTGTTGATTCTTCTAGAAAACCGCTGATATATTATTAAGTTATAACACAGCACGTTTATAAAATACATTAAGTGAGTAGAAAGATACACATGTATTACATGTAAAGATAGCATTTCTCGTAGAAAACTAATTAACGATCAGTATTGATTGATTTTTTGAAATTAATACATCATGAAAGGAAAATGTATGATAACAATTTAATATCGATTATTCAAAGCATTCAGGGCATTTTCTCTTTACATTCGGAAGGAAGGGGCCCATCGCTTTGAATTTGAGGAAATTAAGTGCAGTTCCATTGAAATTGGGGGGAAAGAGCACGGTGAGTTTAGCCATAGAGAAAACGTATTTTAAAGGAAAACATTCATTAAAATATTCATTAAAATGTATGTTTTATGTTTAATATCAGTTGATTGAGCATTATTTTAACAAACAACATATGGAAAGTCTGTCAATTATATGTTCTTGTATTTTATTAGGACCACCCCTCCCACACACACCCCTACACACACACCACAACCATCCTTAAACCCACATTGGGAAAAGAAAACATAAAGTATATTTTCAATACTGCTCAAGTAGGTTGGACGTTTATAAAGGCCTAAGTCATTGTTGTTCATTTCCCTATCTTAAATTATATGTGGGAAAATGGAAACATAGCGTTTTTTTTGGAAATAGGGAAGGGTCCGAATTTCGGCCCCCACTTAAGGAGGTTAATATAGCCAAGTCATTTTATTTAGTTCCATTTCTTAAAATATGTGCCAACATATCTAAAGTTAAAATGATAACTGGAGTAATAAATCGAGGTGCTAATTATATCGCGTCATTTCTGCTTCAAGATTGCCATGTGTCCCTTTAAAGATACTGGAGGCAATCTGGAAGAATTGTGAATGGCCATCTATCCGCATCTACATAAAATTAACATAATGCCATTCAGTTATATAAAAGGTGCACGTGCCCAATATTCGGCCTCGTGCTTTACCCAGTCTACGTAGTGTTTATGAAAATGCTTGGTCTGGAAAATTTACCGACTCGACTGTTGTGATTTAATTTTATTTCTATTTTTTTGTGTACAAACGAGATAAAATTTGATAACTCAAGTGATGTTTTTATCATTCCAAAATGTCAGAAAATAATGGGAATGTGTGATTCCTTCTTACATCAATTGATAGAGAACACACTCTGTATACAATGCCGTAATTTGACAGCAATGCTGGGATTACCATATTATTTTAAAGTCAAACATAATTGGCTAAATACAAAAACATGATCATGATATGACATTTAAATTGTCTTCAGTCCCTTTAAGAATAACAATCCACGTTTGTCCAATGGAACATTATCTATTTTCAGCTTTAAACGTTATATTATACTAATCGATATGAGATTTTTGATACAGTGCAACCTTTAATATTGTTAACGATTCATACTTTTATTATCTATATAGGTCGTGTGTGGATCCTGCCTACATTCCTGAAGAAATCGACAACATCATGAAAGTAGAGGATGTTCAGAAAATAAAGGAGGACATGGTAAACGCCAGGATTCGGATGGAAGAACTGATTCAAACACGACATAAAAACCTCGCTGAATTGGAAGAGGACAAGGTCATTGCTCTTGGTAAAATCAAAGAAGTACGGGAGGAGATAAACGTCGCCTTAGATGAATTAGAGAAAACAACAATTACCGATTTTAAAGCAAAAAGTAAGGACATTGCCAACCAAATCAATGTAGAGCTGGAAGCAATGGATGCGATTGTAAAAGACATGAAAACATGCCAACAGCAATTAGACTCAGCAGAAGGAAATCGATCACAACAGTTTGTGTGCACAAAGAAGGGTCAGCAGAAAATATCCGAGGTAGACAAACTGATCACCGATGTAGCTCAATCATCAGGAAATACGAGGGTTGAGTTTGAACAAGATCCTAAAATTGAAAAGTTTTTAAAGGGACTTTCGTCACTCGGTAAGGTAAAGGAAAAGGCAGATGGACGTCTGAAACAAGTTCAAAAACATGATTGTCTATACCAAGTTACAAGTAAACAAACGGTTGATGTAAGTGCTAGTGGTGACCGTAAAACTGGTATCATATATGGTTCATGCATCTTGAAATCCGGCAACATTTTACTAGCAGACTATACCAACGAAAAAATTAAGCAGTTAGACGGTTCCACATACAAAGTGATAGACCAGTGTGATATGCCAGACGGCAGGCCCAGTGCAGTATGTGAACTGAGTCCACAAGAAGCCGCCGTTACGACGGATAGAAACACCATACATATCGTCTCCTTGGGAAGCAGGATGGTAATAACTCGGTCAATAAAGACGAATCATCGTTGTTGGGGACTTGCTTTTAGTCATGGTGAGATGTTCGTATCAGATTTTAGCAAACAAGTCTATGTTTACGATACATCCGGGAGACTCTTGAGAACAATATGTAAGGACCAATCAGGAGAAGATATATTTTCTAGAAGCCGACATGTTTCTGTGAGTGATGACGGCACCAAGGTGTATGTCGCCGATTACGACAAAAGCGTGGTCACTCTGGACAGGCAGGGGAGGAGGGTACTCTCGCGGTTCAGTGATCAAGAGTTAAAGGGAGCTTGGGGTGTGTGTTGCGATGGTTGTGGGAATATATTTGTATGTGGGTATTCTTCACAAAATGTGATACAGATTGGACCGAGCGGCGATATACTTGGTGTGCTGGTGAAACGATCAGACGGTATTGGTAATCCTTTGTCATCTGTGTGTTGTGATAGGACTAATTCTAGATTGCTTGTTACCTACCAAAACAGTAACCACGTGACGGTATTCAGCTTGATGTGAACGGCACACTAATAAATACAATACCAAAATGTCTACAGTATCAAAGTACTTGTATAAACGATCACTATGACATGGTTAATAACGTATACACGACCTTTAAGTTGAAGACAAGTGTACATAAATGTCATATATATGATACAGTTGAGTGTTGATATTGTATCCTCTGTTAATTTGTGTTATATAACTGCATCAGCCAACATCATGTGTTAATCAATAACACATTCTGAGAATTAAAGTTGTTCTAGTTTGAAATAGTTTGAAATATGTATGCATGACTACATCTGCCATATACGTTGTTGGATTTGTGAAATAAATACGGTTTATACCACATCAACTGCGTAGTGTTTATTTACAGGGTAACCTTGATTTTTTGAAAACGGTCGGCGTCTCGTTAGAAATGTTACATAACTTGCATTGTTCAGTCATATATATTAATTATACAAATAAACTAAAGTGTTTTTTCATATTACTAAGTGTAGAATAATGTATGTAAACCTGGTTAAATAACTACGAGAAACACACAATGTTACTTAATTACATACAAGCAGATTTAAAGCCAAACTGATACTGGATTAATGAATCTAGGCGCGAGTTTAATGTTTGACCAATACTCCCAAGATTGCCAAGTGTCCCTTTAAACTGACCTGATGAACTCTTAGTCTTCTAATGTCCAGTTCAGTTCGCATCTTGTTATGAACTGGCTCTCTAAGGGCCTGGTCAAGGAGTAGTACATGTTGACAGTCAATGTTTATCGGCATGTATATACAATATATATAGTGGTGTTTTTAATCACCTTTTTTTATTTGTGCGGAAAATGTAAAACGCAAAAGCAAAAACAAGCAAATAAATGGTTTTGTTATTTAAAATTAAATATGATGTTTCATTAATTAAAATTTGAAACATGTACATTTTATGAATCTTGATCTATGAGCGACTATAAAGCAAAGATGTATTTGATAATTGATTTATTTTAATACTTATGGTATCAGTGTAAATATTAAACTTATAACTTTATTGAACGCCAAATGTATATACAAATGAGGCTATTAATATAACAGAAACTCTACAAAAATATACACATTTAATGCGTTAGTTAACAAATGAAAACAAACACTGAAAACAGCGAGCATATTTATAATTATATGAGTATTTAGTTAAAACCTAAAATAAGCATCTACCCGAAGAACTAATCAAATACATTGTTGTCTGTTCCGCGGGTCTTTTGCTACATGGTCCTCTGCTTGAAAGGACTTCTGCTCCACGGGTTGCCTGCTCCATGGTATCTGCTCAACTGGTCGTCTGCTCTGCGGTCCGCCTGCTACATTGCCTTCTGTTGTCTGCTCTACGGACCGCTCGCTCCATGGTTCTATGCTCGACAGGTCGTCTGCTCTACCGACCGCTTGCTCCATGTGTATCTGTTCGACAGGTCGTATGTTACATGGCCCTTTGCTGCACGGGACATTTGTTCCATGGTACTCTGCTTGAAAGTTCGTTTGCCCCACGGGCCGCTTGCTCCATGGTCCTCCGTTAGAAAGGTCGTCTGCTCTAGGGGCCCCTATCAAGATATGTTTCTGCCCGCCAAGTCGTGTTCTCCACGGGCCTCCTGCTCCATGGTCCTCTGCCCGACAGGTTGTCTTCTCCATGGTCCTTTATTCTGCCATTCTGCTTTGTGTTCTTATGGGCCCCCCGTCCGTCGGATGGGGACGTAAACCGGGCGGTCCCGTGTATCGGTCTATCCTCCGAGCACGTTAAAGAACCATAGGAAACTATTCGATAATAAGAGTAGGGCAGGTTCCCGGATTCCTATGTATCCTTCCCCTCTCTCTGGGGCGGCTCTAAATAACCTATACTGTGTTGATGAGCCGTTAAACAACATTCAATTCAATTCTTATGGGCCCATATTCATCAAGCAACATAAGTGGAAAATATTACTTAAGTCAACATTTAAGATATTTACACATTCTTAAAACTCCTTATTAACCTCACTGGGACACTACAAACCAACTATTTTAAGATAAATACTTAGCTGTATATTTTATTTATCCATAACCTTATTAGCAATATTAAGAAAACGTCTCAAACCGATAGAAAACGGTGTTTAAAAATTGACAACATTTGACTCAAGTTACGACATTGCTATGACGTTTGATGAATACGGAACCTGCTCAACAGGTGGAGTGGAATACGAAAATTATTGATTATATGCAAGCAGGTTTAAAGGGACTGGAGGCGACCTAGAAACATTATGGGTATCAATCCAAATACGACGAGGCGACATGGAAACATTATGGGTATCAATCCAAACGAGGCGACATGGAAACATTATGGGTATCAATCCAAATACGACGAGGTGACATGGAAAATTATGGGTATCAATCTAAACACGACAAGGCGACCTAGAAACATTATGGGTATCATTCCAAATACGTCGAGGCGACATGGAAACATTATGGGTATCAATCCAAATACGACGAGGCGACATGGAAACATTACGGGTATCAATCCAAATACGACGAGGCGACATGGACATATTATGGGTATCAATCCAAACACGACGAGGCGATATGGAAACATTATGGGTATCAATCCAAACAGTACGAGGCGACATGGAAACATTACGGGTATCAACCCAAATACGACGAGGCGACATGGAAACAGTATGAGTATCAATACAAATACGACGAGGCGACATGGAAACAGTATGGGTATCAATCCAAATACGACGAGGCGACATGGACACATTACGGGTATCAATCCAAATACGACGAGGCGACATGGAAACAGTATGGGTATCAATCCAAATACGACGAGGCGACATGGAAACATTATGGGTATCAACCCAAATACGACGAGGTGACATAGAAACATTATGGGTATCAATCCAAATACGACGAGGCGACATGGAAACATTTTGGTTATCACTCCAAATACGACGAGGCGACATGGAAACATTATGGGTATCAACCCAAATACGACGAGGCGACATGGAAACATTATGGGTATCAATCCAAATACGACTGCAACCATCACGTTTCAGATTCATATTCAACACGCATATGTACTAAACTAGGACCCAATATCCGTACGATTTAATAATTGTTAATGAAATAGTTTGTTCTGGTAAGCAAGACTTGTTTCGTTGTATAAATCATTAATAGTAATTCATGTAATAAGTTCTTGTTTTGTGGTAGAAGTACACTTTATTTGAAAATTATGAACAACTGTTTGCAATTGAAACCCTAGTTTAAATAGAATTTAGGATTAAGCAACAAAATCGTTGAGCTTTACAGAGTGAACATGTTCATTAATAATAATTAACCGGAAGGTAACACGCGGCTTACCTTAATGCATATGCCGTTTTGATTTAAACATATTTTATTGCCAATATTTTACAAACAGAGCAAATATAAACATATATACGATAGACATATTATAATGACAAATGGGTTGGGTAACAAGTTCTACCAACATTAGATTAAACCCTTCCCATATGCCGTTTTCGTATGAAAAACAAAAAAAGAACATTATGATGATTTTACAAATTATTGGCTATAGAATCATTATCCGTGGATAAAATAACCACTTATGACAATTCACCTTGATTAGACAATTTCAAATTCAATGGAATTCATTTTCAATAAGATTTCGGACAAAAATAAATGTTGTGTACCACTTACGCGACAGACATGAGCCCATCAGAATGGACTAGATCTAAAAAAAAATCTCCCTGGAAAACCGCGTAGTGAGTGAGCTGAAGTTGAAATTTCGACAAAACTCAAGTATATGATAAATATAATAAAAAAATTGTATTTTTATATCACACCCAATATCAGGCCCTCGACCCATATCAGCCCTAGAGCTAAAGCTCTCTGGCTGATATGGCGTCTCAGGCCTGATATAGGGTGTGACATGAAAATACCCATTTATTATTCTCTATATATCGTTACGAAGTTGTGTCGGGAAAGTAATGGAAATAACTGTATTTTAACATGTGTATAATGTACTACTTATGTTTGCTCTAATCTTTAGGAATCAATCCGGTTTTCTCCTTGATCATTCTAGTACGTGTCAGCTTGTCGATATATCATATATATCAGGCATTTGATGTTAAAAAATGTACATGCTTTGTCTTTAATTATATATTTATAGTTTTTGGCAGTGTTTGGCATACAGGTCTTTTGTATAAGCTTAAACAATATTCTATTGATGGAAAACGTTCAGCTTCGATATCTGATCATCTCTCAATCAGATCTCAAGGGGTCCCTGTTGACAATTTTATTTTCATCGGGTTTCGCTACCAGTATGACCTAATTATGTGTCGACATAATTATGTGTCGAAGTGCCGTAAAACATCATTCATTAATTACGTGTCGGATATGCCACCTCCAAGTGGTGTAACTGCCAGAGTTCTCCAAGGCTATGTCTTGAGTCCCCTTTTATTATTTGAAAAAACTGTAACTGCCGGAGTTCCCCAGGGCTATGTATTGGGTCCCCTTTTATTATTTAAATAACTGTAACTGCCGGAGTTCCCCTAGGCTTTCTATTGGGTCCACTTTTATATTTATATATGTAAATGATATTGAAGAAATATGCTGAGCATGACGTGGAAGTGATCCTACATCATGATTTACTCATGCTAATGACGTAGTCAAAACAGTGGCTTTTACCCTAGAACCTGGTTTAAATCACCAGCGGCCATTTTTGCCACTGACCGTTCCAAGGCGGTAGCCGTATTGTCAACCTTTGTTTGCTTGTGATGTATTATCTTGCATTTTATTCATCTTTAAGTATATGATAATGAGTAATATCAACATATATACGATATACATTTTAAAACGACAAATGTGTCGGGTAACAAGTTCTACCAACATAATATTAAACCCTTCCTAGTAAACATTTTGAAATTGAAAATGCATATGCCTACGGTGGCAAATACATTTTGAAACAAAATCCGTTCACATCAGAAGCTTGCTATGTGAGGACACAATGCCCATGTGAGGACAACCGTTTTGTCCTCACATCTACCATCGATTAAATGATAGTTGATTTAAAGACTGGGACGTGTAGGGATATGAGGTGTTGTGAGGACAACCGTTCTGTCCTCACATCTACTATCGTTTAGATGATAGTTGATAGTAGTATAGAAAGGGGGGGTACGAGCGCAGTTTTTCCTCGCGGGGAATGAGAACAACTAGTGAAATATGCCAGGGGGTACTCAAGCGTAACTCTCATTTACACCACCAAGATCTAAATGTAAGTCACGCCTAAATCAACACCAACATATTTCAACAGTTTTCTCAAGCAACCCCGCTCTGGAAAACTCCACCCCGTATCCCCCCTCCTCCCCCCCCCCCCCCACCTTCTATACAACTTATCAATCCGTTTGTCATTTTAATAACATAACATTTGCAACTCGTTAGGAGAGCGGAATTTTATTTTATGTCTGCTTTCGTCGAATCTACTTTCGGCGAAGTTTTTCAATAGCATTTGCAACTCGTTAAGCAAAGTCAGACGGAACCGGGCAGTAGTCTTCATCATCGCTCTGCATATCATTTTTTATCATGGAGTATTTTATTTTCCTACACTTTGCTATTTTGTATTTCAGTTCAAGAAACTCTTCTCTGTTACTATTTAGCTCACGTTCATAATTATCCATTTTAACCAGCAATCGTCTTTTTTAGTGTCCATAAAACATGTAAAATCATCACGAACTACTTCATTTTCTACTTGGAGTTGTCTGCCTCTCATCAATTCTCTTCTATATTTATCTTTTAAATTGTTAAGTTTTCTGCAAATCTTTTCTAATCTTTCTTGTCCCATTATATAATAATATTATATGATATTATTTTTAAGCCCTTATTTAACATTTTCAATATCCTTAAATGAGACCCAGCTATTGAAATCCTCATTGTAACCCTTCCATTTAATCAAGGCTTGTTTCTTTTTATAATCACCTCGTATTACTTTTTCAATCCTAAATATTTCTTGCTTTGCTTTTATCATTTCTAATTCATAAAAGCATCCATCAATGTTTTCGTTGTTTAAATCTTTTATTTTGTATGTCACAGGATTTGTGTTTTGAATTTCATCAACAACAAATATTTCTTCAGTCCAATTTTGAGTATAGCCTTTCTCAAACGTTCTTTTATATTTGCTGATTCTAACATTATCCCCTATTTTAAACTTTGGCTTAATTTGATTACTTCTCATCTTTCCATACAGGTTGCAATACACTGTTCCTTTATTTTTCTCGTCACTAGCTTCAGTTGGTGTCATTTTAATACTCCGATGTTTTGTATTATTATACTTATCGACCATCGCCTGAAGCACGTCTAAATACGTATTTGTATTGTTAGCTGTAAAATATTTCCACATCTTTTCTTTTAATGTCCTGTTAAATCGTTCAATTACTACAGCTTTTCCGAAATTAAACGTGTGATACATTTCGGTATTATTATCATCAAGAAATTGCTTAAACGTTTTGTTGTAAAATTCCACACCTTGATCAACCCACAACAATTTATACTGTCTTCCTGTACTCATTATTTGTTGGAACGCTTTAGTAATTTCTAAACCAGTTTTATTTGGAACGGGTATAGCCCAAGCAAATTTACTAAATAAATCAATAACAGTAAGCAAATATTTAGTACCTTTATTATACTTTGAAAACGATTGCATATCAACCAGATCAGCAGACCATATTTTATCAATTTCATTAACAATCACACGGCGTTGAGTGAACTTTCTTCGTATAGGTTTATGAAGTTCATCTGCTAACTTGTCAGTCCATTTCAACGCCTTTTCTAGTTTTTTGGGTTTCCAAGACCAAGTTTATATTTTGTACTAATGACTGATTTTACTATCAAATTCTTAGCAATCTTTTCTCCGATAGTTTCAGACTTACTAGATTTCAAACCAGCAAGCATGTTTTTATCACACGTTGATTTATTACTAGGATTTTCGTCATAGCAATAATCATGATCTTTACAAACAGCATCTAATTCATTTACCGGTTCTCCGCTATCAAGTGGATTACCAGGACCGCAATATTTTAAACCAGGAAGTGTTAGCCCTTTTTTAGGTAGCAAAGGGAGCAAAGCTTTATGAATATCAATATTTCCACCTTCTGTGTTTTTAACAAACTTTGTTTTAGTAATACCACAAGACGCACAAGTCGCTCTTAACATTTTCTACCATTTTTTGCTAAAACATAAACCATCTTTTCTTTAATACAGTAACTCATATATAATATGATTAGATTAAACTTCGTTTACAAAATAAGATTTTATAATGTTTTCATTTTCTATTGGTTTGTATGGTTTTAATAATTTGTAAAGAATATCGTACACACTATTTCCTTCTTGTAACTTTTTAATGAAGAATAGGCAGAAATATCCACACAGAACACTTGTTTTATCTTGGTATTGAATGGTGTTGTATTTTATATTAGGCATGTACGCTAAAACTTTTTTTGGTGGGCTCAGGCCAAACGGATCGAAGTAATAATTATCATAATAACAAGTCCAGTGTGTGCCAGGTCCAATATGATCATCAAGATTAATAATACCACATTCTTGTTTATTTTGTTTTGCTGGTAATTTGTTTTTGCTGTACACCCCACTGAGGTTCTGTATACCTAGCTGCTTAACCCATTTCATTATATCTAAGTTAGATATAGGTTCGTTTTTAATTTATTTATTTTTTTTATGAATGGTATACTTCTGTATGGCCTATTTGTGAGTCCACTTGCAAACCTTGTCCTCTTCTATCTACTTGCAAACCTTTTCCAGTTAAACCACTAATAAGAGATCCAATCAATGGAATTCCTAGTGATGCAAGCATTCCAAGAAATCCTCCGTCCTGCTGTTGTTTTTTAGTTAGTTTAACAGGGCAGTGGCCTTTTGACTTTGCTATCTTCTTTCTTTGTGCAAGTGTTAATTTATTTGATGCGATAAGTGTTTGTTTTTTATCACTAGGAACAGTTGCCGTTACATCTTGCTGTTTATTATTACTGGGAACAGTTGCCATTTTATTACTAAAAGCACATGCCAGTACGTCTTGCAGTTGTTTGTTTGTTAGTTTAATAGTGCAGCAACCTTTTGACTTTGCTATTTTGTTCTTTTGTGCAGTTGTTAATTTATTTGATTTTAGAAGTGTTGTTTTTTTTATCAGCAGGAACAGTTACCATTCCATTTCCAAATATTTTACCAATTCCAGTACTTGCCAGACCACTAAGTCCCCTGTTGCTAAAGGCCCTAATATCTTTGGAGCAAATTTAGCAAGTGTTGGTAATATTGTTTTAGTTAACAAACCAGCTAATGCATCTAAAAAAAATCCATTTTTAGACTGAGATCTCATTTGTGATTTTGATATATTTATGTCTAATCCCCGTCCGCCAGATTTAGCTTTGTTGATATTGTTAATCTGAGTAGCTGTCAGCGACAAGGGGAAATTCCTAGTTAGTTGTTTATTTTTTAACCTGAGTGTTAATTCACTCCTATCCTCATAAGCCCTCGCTAAACTCTGTTTTTGTCCATCTGTTAAATTTACTGAATAATTTACGTACGTCATATATATTATAAGTTAGATTAAACAATAACTAGTTCATTTCCAACAGTATCAATAACAACATCTTCCTCATAAAGAACGAGAGCATAAGCTTTATAAGGAGCTCCTGGAGCTGCATTTAATTTATATCTTAAATTTAGTTGTTTTGGATCAACACTAACCTCATTTCCCTTGTAACTTAAATCGAAATATATCATTCCGAAGAGATTTTTAAAATTACCCGTATTGAGTAAAGTTCCAGTGTTTTTATCATTTTGTTTGTAAGAATAATTAATAACATCTCTGAATATTCTTATAATATTATCATAACTGTATTCAGTTTCTGGATAATAAACTCCATTTCCAACTTCCAATCTGGCTGGTTGCAAATAAGAAGCAGCATCACCAGCATTTAGTTTAAAAGTATCCAAAAGGTGAGAATTTCGCTCTTGGTGTGAACTCTTGTCTGACCTTTGCAAATACACAAACACATGTTTGGGACTTTTGACTCCAGCCGTTATTCTAAATACGGATTCAGTTAGTTGAGAACTTCCACTTTCTTGTATCATTTCACGAAGATAAGTCCATCTTGTTGATGTCATATGATTTGTCATTACGTAACTTAAACCATCTGAGTTAAATATCATTCTGGGTATCCACAAAACTAATTTATTAATAACTACTCGACCATCATCACCACTTGATTTGAAAATTAACACATTATCATTTGTCAGTTGCGAGCTAATTTGAATTTGACCAGGAGGAAGCATGTTTGTTTCCAAACCTCCAAAGAAGGAATATTTGTTTAATTGAATTATAGAGTCAACTTTTTGATTAGTTATGATCAAAGCATGACGAGTCGCAAATCCTGAATTATAACCGGCTTGATCATCTCGAGATTCTGCAGCAGTCGTATTATCTAAATAAAAGTATTCGTTTGTTCCGGTTGTCTTTGCATAATCGTCAGAAATTTCAAGCAAGCTTTTGATATTAACAAATCTGTGAAGAGTATTTCCATCGTAAACTATATTTCCATTTTGCTTTACTTGCATTTGATCAATCAGTGAAGCAGCATCGTTAATTAAAGCAATTCTGTCGGCGTCTGCGAAATTGGTTCTATCAGCAACTTTGTTTACTCGAAAACTGATTTCAAAATATGCGTTATACCAATCAAAGTAAGAACTTCTATCATTTATTGTAAACTGATAACCACTTTCCATTTGTCTGGTATTATTTCCTGGTTGTGTCACGGGGGTATCTAGCTGAATAGGTACATGCTCGTTTCTAGTATTATATTGATTACTTCGAAACATCTATGTATACTAGTAATTAGAATATTTTTTATTAATTAATCGATTAATTCTTGTATGAATTCCCCTTCCGGATAGTAATCTATTAATTTTTGCATTTACATCTTCTTCAGCCCCGGCTACATCTTCTTCAGTTTCAGCTACAACTTCTTTTTTGTTATCAGCCTTTGTAAGTTCTTTTAGAATCATCTCTCCTTTTGGTTTACTAGGTTTAATAACTGAAACTAATTTATCAGCAGCCATTTTTCCTACTTCATCTCCAAGTTTTTTAGAGCCGCTTTCTATGATTTGCTTGCCATCAGTTTCTAATGCTTTCTTGCCTGCTGTTTTCACAGACTCGCTGAATATCTTTGATCCGACATTTGAAAGAATGTCAAATATGCCAGCTCCAGTTAATCGATCAACTTGAGTATATGTTCCCGTGCTAGTGTCATAAACTTTTTTTAAACATGCCATATAACTTATGTTACATTAATTCCTTCAAAAGAAATCGAAACAAATCGAAACAAATCGAAATGATGTGTGGACACCATTAAGATTAATAATTTATATGTAAATATTAATACTGTTAATGATTGTTTTGTTTACTTCACAGAATCCGACTCTTATCGGTTCATCTTTGAAAGGATATGATCTCGTAAGATCAGCTGTACTTATTCCATAAATAACGTCCTCGTATGATCCATCAACAATAGAATTACTTATCAAATCACAGTGAATATACAACGTATCGATAGAATTTGTTATGTTCGGTGTTACAGTTCCAAATTTAGTTTCTCTGATGACTGCATCTTTGTCAAACCCGATCAAGGTGTGAAAGTTTGATTCTCTCAAATCAAGCACAAAGTTATTATGAATGGTAACCAAACATTTGAAACTTGATAAATCAAACTCAATTCTTATCGGGACAGGCGAGTCATCGGTTAAATCATTGTTTACAGTTAATGTTTCTTTTATGTAATTATCGATATTAGCATAACTGTAATTTCCATTTGTAAAAATAATACTTTTCCAATCTGTTCCATTGTGATACCTTATCACTTTGTTATTAAAATCCTCACTAATATGATACCATGAGTAAGTCATAGAATTAATCTTATCGAGTCCGATACCATATTGTTTGTTCCTGCCTAATATTAATGGTCTGTCAAACACAGTTGTAAAATTACTCGGTTTGTTCGAGCTATTAATTATTGAAGCTTTTTCTGATGATAATACAATTTTTTGTTCCATATAATATAGGATGGATAAAATTAATCACCTTTGTAGTACAGTTTAAAACTTGATTTTTCAAAATTGAAAACTTGTGTAGTGAACTGTTCTGTGACTGAGAAGATGTTCCAAAAATGTAGACCCGGAAGATATTCTTCAGCTGTTTTTTTTAGTATTCGTTTACCATTTTCTATTTTTGGTTGAAAAGTTGACTCACTGACACTTAGATTTAACAAATTAAAATATTCAAGACTAATGTTTGTATTTGTAACTGTATATATAAGGTCTGCTTCAACTACATAGCGCCCGGGTTTTACAATTATTGCACCGATGGGACGTTCACCACCACCGGGGTATTCTGTAGCATATTCTTCACTTTTTATAAGTGGATTGGTTACAAAAGTAAACGTCTGGAGAAACCCATCACGTTTGGTTCTTTCAAGTGGTTTTCGCGTTGGATGTGATACATAGTTAGTTCGGCCAGTAGTATCTTGGATAATACTTATTTCATCTATTGTAAATTCAAAAATTAGAATCCGACTTAAATAGTCTACTTTTACTTTCAACCCATCAATTATGCCAAGAACAGCTGTGTGCCGGCTATCATACTTTTGATTATGCTCCTTGAGAGAAGCTATTTCACCGTCAAAAGCTTTGCTTCTTTTGTCCTGGGCAGCTTCCAATTGCTTTGAAACATCATCAATAGCAGTCTCAAGTTTATCAGTGTCAACCAGTTTGTTCAGAGCAGTCTCCAGCGACTTGCCGTTAACCATTTTCTTTTTGATGTCTTCAAACTCTTTGCTGATATCAGCAACGTTGGTGTTTATCTGCTCATTTAATATTTTAATCTGAGTTATTTCGGTAGTAAAAGCAGTTCTCATTTGTTTTGAAGCATCAGCAATAGCAGTTTCAAGTTCATTATTGTCAACCATTTGTGTATTGATTTCCCCAATCCGTGCATTAATATTTTGAACACCAGCTCTTATTTGTCCGCTTAATTTCTTATAGTTTTCGCTCTCTTCCAATACATCTACTTTCTTTTCTAGCTCTTTCAAAGCATCACCTAGAAGTTTTATTTCGTCTTTCAATCCGTTTTTAAATTTCAATCATTTTTTCGCGGTTTGCTTGTAACTTTGTTTGTATCAGGCTTAGTTTATCATCTACACCTGTTGTTAAATCTCTCATCATATCCGGAATTTTATCAATATTGTAATCACGTATGATTTTTGTTACTCTTCTTACAGTAAATTGCTTTGTTGCTGCATCATCTGCTTTTGTTGGATTGCAAACATTGGTAATTGTATTATTATCCATATTAAGCTCACTTCTCAAAACATTTTCCTGGTTTCTGCCTTTGTTAAGATAATTAACCAGATGTTTTTGTTTTACATACTCAGACAGCACAATACCAAAATATGTAATAGTGACACTGCCAGTAGTAACTTCCTCGCCAAGATCATTAAAAAGTCCCATTATATAATATGACTAGATTAAATTTCACCGTTGAAGTTACGTTTTACTAACTTTCTAGGGCGATCCAGATACAGAAAATCGTACTGCTTGTCAGTCGCTTTTCTGTACTGCTCTTTGCTGACATCTTGTTCTTTGGAACGCATACCAAGCTCGCGATTAACCGGAGTCGCGAAGAAGATGTAATGAGAACAGTTCAAACGAATGTCTTTGGGAGTTTTATAATAAGATTGTGACAAGTAAATTACACAACAATTTTTATGTCTTCCCTGGATGAAATAATTAATAATATTGTTTTGATTACGCTCGCAAACATAATTATCAAAAATAGCTATCTTTTGAGCATCAGAATTTAAGGTATCCACAGGGATAACTTCATCATTTGAACATTCTAATATATCTCCAACTGGGATTTTGTTCTTTTTTGCTATCTTTTCAAGTTTTTGTGATAAGACCTGATACTTGGACTGCTCTAAGTTTTAGCAAACAAGTAAATCTTGTCGTAGTAAACCAAAGGTTTCAGCAACATGTGAACTAGTGTGTTTGTCTTGCCAGATCCTGAATTACCGCAAATTAACATTCTAAAACAACAGTCTGGCATGAAGTTCCATATTTGTTTAAAATTACCGTTTTCTGTTTTCATATCATAGTTTGGAATTTCCATTATACTAATAGTCAGATAATATTAATATTATCTAAGTATTATAATATATGTCTAAAGTGTATTGTGGAATAAAACAAATCCCTCGCGGCAAACGCCTTGGAACAGAAGCAGAATGTTTTAAGGCTAATCAAGTTAGATATTACGGATTACAAAAATCAGTTAAGACTGCAGTTGAAAAAGCAGTTAAAAAAGCGGTCAAGCCTGCAGTCACAAAAGCAGTTAAACCTGCAGTAACAAAAGCGGTTAAACCTGCAGTAACAAAAGCAGTTAAGAAAGCAGTTAAGCCTAGAGTTAAGAAAGCAGTTAAACCTAAAGCTGAACCCAAAGGCGAAAAACGCTGGGTAAAAGACATAACCCCGGAAGAATGGATTAAAATACAAAAAGATGAGGCAGCAGCCGAGGCGGCAGCCGAGGCAGCAGCCGAGGCGGCAGCCGAGGCAGCAGCCTTTCTGAAAGGAATAAAAGACATACCCCCGGAGAAACAGATTAAAATTCAAAAAGATGCGACGAGAGAGATGATAAAATTAATGATGCAAGCAAGGCGTAAAAAATTAAACCGATCTTAAACTTATCTGATTTTATCTTATTTTAATCTAACCTTATATTATATATATATGTCAAAAGCGTATTGTGGAATAAAACAAATCCCTCATGGTAAACAACTTGGAACAGAAGCAGAATGTTTTAAAGCTAATCAAGTCAGATACTATGGATTACAAAAAGTTCAGATGAATATCCCAGGACCTTCTAAACAAAAAGATGCAGATCCTACCTGGAGACCGGTTATGAAAAATCCAGGAAGTTTGTCGAAAACAGAAGAACGACCAAATACTATTTATTTGATAGGATTAGAAGCGGAGAGGAAGCATATAAATAAAATGTTAAGCAAACCTGAATTTCCTAGTGAGATAACACGTCTGGAAAAGAAGTCGGTTAAAATACAAAATAAGTCTGAAAAAGCACATGCAAATATTAGACTCATCAGAAAAAAATTAAAAGCAGTTAAACCTGCGGTTAAGAAAGTAGTTAAGCCTGCAACTAAAAAGAAAACAAAAACTGCATTACACTCGATCTTAACTTGGTCTAACTCATATCAACTTGTCTTAATTTAACTTATTTTAATCTAACCTTATATTATACATGTCTTTGTTAAAATGGAAAGAATTAGCAGAAAAAAAGCGAAAAGCGAGCGAGCTTGTCAAAGAATACGAGAATAAAGTTACTCAAAAAAGGCTAGAAAAAGGAGCTAGTCGTGATTTGTACAAAGAAATATTTAAACCTGTAACTAGCGAAATAAAAAGTCAGTCAGAACAGCTAACCGAGCAGTTAGCTTCTCTTCGAAAATAAGTCAGCAATTAGCCGCTCTTCCAGCAGCAATAGGCGAGGAAATACAAGAACAAAAAAACGTACCAGGGATTACCCCAGTTATTCGCTGAAGAACCAACTACTGCTAATCTAGATGCTGGAATCGATAAAGAAGTGATAAATATTTATGACTTGCCCTTACCATCGAGTGTAGTTAAAGATAATGACCAAGAACTTGCAGACATACTTGAACGCCTTAGTGTTATTATCAAACAAAATGGTCACGACAGGGCTACAGTCACTAAACATTTAAAAACTGTAAAGGATGCAACCGAGAAAGATCAATACAAACAAGTTCAAAGCACTTTGGTAAACGAGTCAAAAGCTTTAAAATATTATAAAAAAAGAATTGATGCAATGCTTGTGCATAGTGAAGTCTTTTCAGGCAAAGGATTACAACAAAAAAGAAATTCCTACAAAGTCGACAAAGATGGTCGCTATGGAATGTTGCAAATTGATTTACCTAAGCTTATTGGTTATCACAAACTTATTGCCAAACAAGGAGAAGCAGTTGTGCTAGATAGGAAAGTAGACGATGATTTTATAGACTTGATAACAAAGCGTTATAACAATGGAAAAACTTATTCAAAGC
Organism: Cyrtodaria siliqua; assembly: GCA_037043455.1. Taxonomy (NCBI): domain Eukaryota; kingdom Metazoa; phylum Mollusca; class Bivalvia; order Adapedonta; family Hiatellidae; genus Cyrtodaria; species Cyrtodaria siliqua. The sequence continues at coordinate 74,979 of JAWPHD010001874.1, forward strand.
TGTCTCAGAATGCTTTTAAGAAACTAACAGAATTATCTGATTTACCAATTCACAAAGGTTCTTCAAAGTTCAAAAAGATTTTAGGAGGTTGTGTTGATGTTGAATATTACAATAATCCTAATGATTTAATGGATGCTCTAGAGTTGGTATGCGGAAGCATCGAATCAGGGAATAATAGTCCACAGCTTATAAATAAAGGTATTAGCATAATCGATGAATTATTAAAAATAGGTAAAATATCACCCAAAGAACACGAGCAACTATTTTCTAAATATCTCAATTAAATTTTTGTCTAACTGTTATTATACATGAAAACCAAAGAAGAATTAATTGATTACTTGACGCGACTTGTGGCTGCACACAGACGCAGTTATAAATTGTGCGGTATTATAAACACAACGTTACAGATTACCAGTGGAATAATTGGTTGTACTGCCATATTAGCATTGGTTCCGGCAATTCCTGTTTTTGTAGACGCAGTTGGTGCAGTTCCTCCAGTAGTTGCTGTCTTAGCGAGTAAAACAAGAATAGCAGAAAAAAAGACTTTGTTAAAAACACATCATAGGAGTTTTAAACAACTTCTATCATATGTCCAAACAACAACAGGACTAGAAAATGATGAAGAGGTAATTAGGATTACTTTCAATAAAATATTAGAGATTCAAAAGAATGATAACTTTACAGAACCTCTGGAAATGTATATGAAAAGGTTCAAGTTAAACGGTCATGGCATTCAGTCGTAATTCTTTTCTGACTTGTTTCCATATCCTATCGTACTTATCTCTTGTTGATTTTGTTTTAATCGGTTTTGTTTCTTTTTCTATTTTTAATATTTTAAATATTTTCTGAAAAATGTATTCAAATTTGATTGATCTTTTTCGACCTTCCAGCTTATCCAAAATCTTTACAATTTTGTAAAACAAATCCTCAAATCTTTGTCTATTTTTAGAAGACAAATCAAATGCTACCAAGTATTTATCTAAATGATACTTCCTGTGGTAAATAGTTTTCTTTTGGCTGTAGGTGCAACTTGTGATAAGATTATAACCATTGTGGATGCCGCAACTAAGGCAAACACGCTCGTTATCGAAAACTTCACAAGTATCGTTGCAATTCACGCATGCGTATGTACACTTGTAACACAGCCTGGCTCTGGTACAATATTTACAAAGCTTTTTTTTATTAGTTCGGTAAAATAAGATGCAATCTGTGCACACCCCAGGAGGATCAATAATATCTAAAACTCTTTCACAATATTTGCAATTCATTATATGATACTATAGCATCATATATTTAAATATAGGCTTAACAAATATTATCTTATGTAATATTATAATGGAACAAGTAGAAATTGAAATCAATACCTTTAAAAAAGATCAAATAGCACATGCTCAAACGGTTGATTTTGAAGATGCCAGTAAATTAGATGCTGAGCTTTTAATTTTTTTCAACTTTCAAGATTTGACAGAAAGAATCATAACAATGGCAAAACAACTAAAACTGTCATGGAAAATAGAAAAAAAGAGATATAAACAAACTACGTTCTTTGTGTAAAAAACAAATTTCAGAGGCAACCAGTTACCATCCAACTTTATACAAAGTTTCTTTTATTGCCCACTATGATGTTTTACTTGAACGAGGAATTAAAATTATTATGTATGGATAAATAAAAAAATAATATAATCTAACCAGGAAATAAATATTTTACTTCAAAATAATTAATTAATTAATAGGGGCTTAAAGAAATAATCTCATGTAATATTATATAATGAGTATCCGAGAAATTGAAACATCCCCAAAACAGGATTTAAATTAAGCGTTGATATAAAACTTACTTTTAAAAAAATAGTAAGTTTTGATATTATTTACAAAACAGCTTACTTTGCCTCAAAGGCTGCAATAATATTAAATAAAAATCAAATATCAGAAGCATTAGACAAAGCACGAGAAGAAATTATAAATAGAATTGGAAATTGGCTTCAGTTTGGAAGTGGTTGGCAAATTGAATCAGTAGATGCACATTACATAAATCGAATAAAGTATAAGCCTTTACGAGGCAGATCTTATTTGGATTTACCAAAAGAACTTGCTAATTCTAAAAAAGGATTGATCAATATAAAAAATGAAAAAGATAACGAATGCTTCAGATGGTGCCATTTGGCTTATGAATTTCCTGTTGAAAAAGATCTGCAAAGATTAACAAAGTATAAAAAGCATATTGATGATCTAAATTATGAAGGAATTACATTTCCTGTTACTATCAAACAAATCCCAAAAATAGAAAAACAAAACAACATTTGTTTTAACATATTTGGGTATGAAGATAATCAAGTATACCCGTTGCACATATCAAAAAATAAAGCAGAAAAAACATGTGATATGCTTTTAATCACCGAAGAAGAAAAAAATCATTACGTGTGGATAAAATATTTTAACAGTTTGATGTATAATCAAACGGCACACAAGGAAAGAAAATGGTTTTGTAAAACATGCTTGCAGTGCTTTAAATTTAAAAGAGTTCTGGAAAAACATAAACCTGTTTGTCTTTCACTTAACGGAAAACAAGCAGTAGAGATGCCAAACAAGGATGAAAAAGTTAAGTTTAAAAACTACGACAGACGACAGCTAATGGTTCCGTTTGTTATATATGCTGATTTTGAAGCAGTAACTGAAAGTATTTCTTCAGTATCGAACAATCCTAAAAAATCACACACAGAAGCATATCAAAAACATACTGATTGTGGTTATGGATACAAGGTTGTTTGTTGTTATGATGATCAATATTCAAAACCAGTTGTAACGTATAGAGGACCTGATGCTGTTTACAAGTTTTTAGAAAAAATGATAGCAGAAGAAAAGTGGTGCAAGAAAACTATGAATGCAAACTTTAAAAAAGATCTAGTAATGTCGCAGAAAGAAGAAGCTAGATTCAAAAAATCTAAATCATGCCATATTTGCTGTAATGGTTTTTCAATAACTCTTAAAAAAGATGACCCAAGCCGTACAGTAGCATATGAAAACTCTCTTAGAAAAGTCAGGGACCATTGTCATATAATTGGAAAGTACAGGGGACGCGCTCATGATATATGTAATATTAATTTCAGGTTGACTAGAAAAATACCTGTTGTGTTTCATAACTTGAGAGGATATGACTCTCACTTCATAATGCAACACATCGGAAAGTTTAAACAAAACATCAATGTTATACCGAATAACATGGAAAAGTATATGGCTTTCATGTTAGGAAAAAGTTTAGTATTTATTGATAGTTTCCAGTTCATGTCCCAATCATTAGATAATCTAGTAACAAGAAAAGGTATAACACAAATATTATACCATGGGAAGTACGGACTGCATGTAGATGTTCTGGATCCGGGATCGTTTTGATAGTGAAGGTCACGGGACACCGGCACCTTGACCTTTAAATGAATAAGGATAAGGGTGATGTACTGGTCATGAGCAACCATTCATCCTTTCAAGTTGGAGGACCTAGATCCATCAAGTTTGTAGTTGTTGATAGGACGTCGTATTGATAGTGAAGGGCACCGCAACCTTGACCTCCGACCTAGTGACCGGAAAATAACAAGAGGTCAATGACCTTGAAGCTCTACTGATTGATTTTGATTTCAGGAAGTAGTCGATACAAACTTGCTTTTGAAAATCTATTTTTAGCCGTAGCGGCCATCTTGAATTTCCGGCCGACCTGAAATTTTGCTTCGATCAATTAGACATCAAGAGCAGCTTTCCTGTGAAGTTTCATGAAAATCCGTCAAGTAGTTTCAGAGGAGTAGTCGCTACACGTTTTCATTATAGAACTCTATGTAAACAAAGATGGCCACTGACAGCCATGTTTAACATTGAATCAAAATGATGTTTAACTGCAATAACAATCATGCCATGCTGATCATTTTAGAAAAAGTCCCTTATCAATATCTTTTATAGTTTTCAAGAAGTAGTCGCTACAAACTTATTTTTTAAAAATCTATTTTTAGCCATGGCGGCCATCTTGAATTTCCGGCCGACCTGAAATTTTGCTAAGATCATTTAGACATGAGGAGCAACATTCTTGTGAAGTTTCATGAAAATCCATCAAGTAGTTTCAGAGGAGTAGTCGCTACAAGTTTTCATGATATAACTCTATGTAAACAAAGATGGTCACTGACAGCTATGTTTAACATCGAATTAGAACGATTTTTGACAAGGACCAACATCATGTCATGCTGTATCATTTTTAGAAAAAGTCCCATATCAATATCACTTATAGTTTTGAAGAAGTAGTCGCTACAATGTTGTATTTTGAAAATCTATTTTTAGCCATGGCGGCCATCTTGAATTTCCGGCCGACCTGAAATTTTGCTAGGATCAATTAGACATCAAGGGCAACATTCGTGTGAAGTTTCATAACAATCCGTCAAGTAGTTTCAGGGGAGTAGTCACTACAAGTTTTAATTATATAACTTTATGTAAACTAAGATGGCCACTGGCAGCCATGTTTAAAGTCGAATCAAAATAATGTTCGACTAGGATAACCATCATGTCATGCTAATAATTTTAGAAAAAGTCCCATATCAATATTTCTTATAGTTTTCAAGAAGTAGTCGCTACAAACTTATTTTTAAAAATCTATTTTTAGACGTGGTGGCCATCTTGAATTTCCGGTTGACCTAAAATTTTGCTTGGATCAATTAGACATCATCAAGAGCAACATTCTTGTGAAGTTTCATGGAAATCCCTCAAGTAGTTGCAGAGGAGTAGTCGTAACAAGTTTTCATTATATAACTCTATGTAAACAAAGATGGCAGCTGGCAGCCATGTTTAACGTCAAATCAAAACGATTTACGACAAGGACCAACACCATGTCATGCTGGTCATTTTAGAAAAAGTCCCATATCAATATCTCTTAAAGTTGTCAAGAAGTAGTCGTTACAAACTTAATTTTTAAAAATCTATTTTTAGCCGTGGTGGCCATCTTGAATTTCCGGCCGACCTGAGATTTTGCTAGGATCAATAAGACATCAGGGGCAACATTCCTTAAAAGTTTCATGAACATCCGCCAAGTAGTTTTAGAGGGGTAGTCGCTACAAGTTTTTACTATATAACTCTATGTAAACAAAGATGGCCACTGGCAGCCATGTTTAACGTCGAATCAAAACGGTTTTTGACAAGGACCAACATCATGTCAAGCTGATCATTTTAGAAAAAGTCCCATATCAATATCACTTATAGTTCTCAAGAAGCAGTCGCTACAAACTTGTATTTTAAAAATATATTTTTTGCTTTGGCGGCCATCTCGGATTTCACATCAACATGAATTTTGGCTAGGATCAAGTAGACTTCATTGGGAATATTTCTGTAAAGTTTCATGAATATCCATCCAGTACTTTCAGAGGAGTAGTCGCTACAAATAAAAGTTTACAGACAGACAGACGGACGCCGCACCACGGCATAAGCTCTGCTGATCAGAGTCTGCTGATCTCTGATCAGTGGAGCTAAGAACAGGTTATCTACTGGTCATGACCAACCATCCTTTCAAGGTCGAGGACCGTAGTATTAACCGTTGTGTAGTTATTGATCGGACATCTTTAGATAGCGAATGTGACCGCGACCTTGAACTTTGATGTAGTGACCCCAAAATGAATAGGGGTCATCTAGTTGTAATGGTAAAGCGTTCTTCCAAGTTTGGGGGCCTTAGGTCCAACCATTCTGTAGTTATTGATCGGACATTGTTTCGATAGTTAATGTCAACACGACCTTGACCTTTGACCTAGTGACCCCCACAATTAATAGGGGCCATCAACTGGTCATGAGCAACCATCCGTCTAAGTTTGGTTTCCCTTCTGCCAACCATTCTGTAGTTATTGATCGGACACTGTTTGGATAGTCAATGTTAGCCCGGATTTGACCTTTGACCTGGTGACACCAAAATCAATAGGGGTCAAAATGAACATGGCGCCCCGACCACACTTTGTTGTGGGGAGCAATAATTTATTAATTGAAGGGCACTGGCTTAGTCGTTGCTGGGGTGATTTACGGAAGAATAACCGTGTGACAACCTGCTGTAAGGATGAGTATTACTGCCAAGATATAACGGTCATGATTGAATAATTAGTAGGGAACTGAAGAAGTGAAGGGACACTACAAAATCTGAAATGAAGATTGCTGTGCATCCCTTTAAGTGAGGTGCATGAGATGTTGTAGATTTGGCGGAAAGTGACAAATGAGAATAGGTATTTTGTTGAAAAATATGTTTAATATACAAAAACAACATTACTGATGTGGAAAAAAATAATTGTATGTACAACTCAGTGTGTCAGGTCCCTGCCAAGACTTGAACTTGAATCTCTTTTCTCGAAAGAAAAGTGTGTTTCCTTACACTACAGAGATCGCCCAGACATCACAAAAAGAGTGTACAAAACTAAGTGAAATTAATAAAGATGTAGATCAAAAGAATGTCAAACTAAAACTAGAAATTGTTATTGTCCATGGGACGAAAACGTATGGCTCCCCCACTCGCCCGAACAGACATAGGTCCAACCGTTCTCACTGATCTGAGATCGTTTTGATATTCAATATCCCTGTGACTGTATCTAAAACCTGTATCAGTAATATTTACTGGTCAACCATCCTTCCAAGTTTGAGGACCCTAGGTCCAACCATTCTCTAGTTATTGATTGGACATTGTTTTGTTATTGATCGGGGATCCTTTTGATATCAATAGGGGTCATGTTCTGGTCATGACCAACCATCCTTCCAAGTTTGAGGACCCTAGGTCCAACCATTCTCTAGTTATTGATCGGACATCGTTTTGATAGTCAATGTCGTCACTAGCTTGACCTTTGACCTAGTGACTCCAAAATCAATAGGGGTCATCTGCTGGTCATGACCAACCACCCTTACAAGTTTGAGAACCCTAGGTCCAACCATTCTCTAGTTATTGATCAGACATCGTTTGATAGTCAATGTCACTTAACCTAGTGAACATTGATTTGATAGTCAATGGCACCACGATCTTGACCTTTACCTAGTGACCCCAAAATCAATAGGGGTCATCTACTGGTCATGACCAACCATCCTTCCAAGTTTGAGGACCCTAGGTCTAACCATTGTGTAATTATTGATCGGATATCGTTTTGATAGTCAACGTCACCGCGACCTTTGACCTAGTGACCCTAAAATCAATAGGGGTCATCTACTGGTCATGACCAACCATCCTTTTAAGTTTGAGGACCCTAGGTCCAACCATTGTGTAGTTATTGATCGGATATAGTTTTGATAGTCAATGTCACCACGACCTTGACCTTTGACCTAGTGACCCCAAAATCAATAAGGGTCATCTACTGGTCATGACCAACCATCCTTCCAAGTTTGAAGACCCTAGGTCCAACCATTCTCTAGTTATTGATCGGAATAGTTTTGATAGTCAATGTCACCGCGACCTTGACCTAGTGACCCCAAAATCAATAGGGGTCATCTAATAGCCATGATCAACCATCCTTCTAAATTTGAGGACCATAGGTCCAACCATTCTCTAGTTATTGATCGGACATCGTTTGCGACACAGACAGCACAAAATTAATATGGCTCCCCTCAACACTTTGTGGTCATACCCCATGACTTCATAAATATGCGCAGTTCCACTTCATACTGATGTTTCTCACAATGTTTGGGGTATGACAGAGGTCACGGTGACCTTATTTTGGTATGCGACACACCGCTATCCCAAGATGTATCAACATACCAAGTTTGGTATTTCTAAGTGTTATTGTATTGAAAATACGGTCCGGACAAGCATTTTCTATGACAGAGGTCACAGGTCTAGGTCACAATTACCTTATTCTGGTACGCAACACATCGCTATCCCAAGATGTCTCTAAATACCAAGTTTGCTATCTCTAAGACTGGGTGTTATAGTAATGAAAATATGGTCTGGACAAGCATTTTCTAGGACAGAGGTCACAGGTCAAGGTCAAAGTCACAGTGGCCTTATTTTGGTATGCGACACACAGCTATCCTAAGATGTATCCACATACCAAGTTTGGTAAGTGTTATAGTATTGAAAATACGGTGCAGACAAGAGGTGAAAGTGTCTGTGGATGTTCTACTGGCTAAATGTGCAGGGGATCGTAACACATTTTCAAAATTCATTCAACCGGCACATGGCAATGATATAGGTCACTAGTTGTTGAATGCCAGCCAGGGTAGCAGGAGAACTTGTCTGTACAAAGTAAGTGTATTACAGGGTTCCCACAGTTTTTTGAGAACAAAACTCAAGTTTTTTTCCAGGTTTTCCCACTGTTTTTAAGGACAATTTATACCAGTGTTTGTCCGACAACCGTTGTTGCAAAAACGTTAAATTGTTCGCAGTACTAATATGTGACACCACACAAGATGTTAATTTATTGTTTTTGACAAGTATTGACTTTAACCCGCTGTTTTTAAGGCTGTTCTCCCTCCTATGAAGGAAATTGAGTGTTGACATTTAACTTGTTCTCAAACGACATGCTTTATCGATTCAAATGATTAGACGCTTGCATATACGACGGAACATTGCGAGTTTTATTTGAAAACATATTTTATGAGTCAAGCGGTGAGGTAACGAATTTGTACGACAGCGATCGAAAACAAAAGTACAATTTGGGGTTCACATTTCATTGATCAGAGCATTATCACATCTTTACGATTGTTCACGAATACCAATGGTTAATTTTTATGGGCTTACTAGGTCATTTGCCAAATCGTTATAGGCGAAAAGTAAGCTGAACTGGCGAATGAAAACCGTAAGAAATACACACCAAATTCGCCAGACATCGGCGATCTGGCGAATCCAAATTTCTGACCGATTTTGTCTAAAAGATCTCGGAAAATCCCGAATTCTAATTCACAAAGTCTTTCACTGTTTATAAGCCACTATCCCGCTGAGTGTTTTAGCTAATTAGTGACAATCAATTTAGATCGATAAACTAATTATGTCAGCGTTTATTGAAAACCAGCGTTTATTGAAAACCCAATTGTGATGCGATAAGACTCCGCCCACTGTTACGCCTCGTGCTGTCAATCAGCTGGTTTGTGTCCCCGCGCTCAACATTATCTGTCATATAAAGTTGTGACATTATTCACAGATTTAACTGCGTGATCGAGCCGGATAAAACATCATATAATGTGGCGCCCTCTAGCGGCCAAAATGGCTGATCAAAACAGAAAATTTGAAAATGTTTGCTTACGAATTAGCCAGAGATACTCAGCCTGTCTGTGTTTTTGAACTTTACGATCACTGATAAGTGTTAAAGGAACACATGGCAATCTTGAGTTTTCAAAAACTAGCAGCGCCCCGTTAGTTTTTATCATTAATGTTAATTATAAGAATTGTATTAAGCCATTTGTTTTTGCATATTATTATTTTTTATATTATTGCACCAGTAATATATTAAAACTTATAGTATAATAAGACGAAATAGTGAATACTTAAAATTTGATTTATTTAAATGTAACCAGGGTAAAAGTAACAAGAGGTCAATGACCTTGAAGCTCTACTGATTGATTTTGATTTCAGGAAGTAGTCGCTACAGACTTGTTTTTTGAAAATCTATTTTTAACCGTGGCGGCCATCTTGAATTTTCGGCCGACCTGAAATTTTGCTAGGATCAATTAGACATTAAGAGCAACATTCCTGTGAAGTTTCATGAACATCCGTCAGGTAGTTTCAGAGGAGTAGTCGCTACAAGTTTTCAGTATATAACTCTATGTAAACAAAGATGGCCGCTGGCAGCCATGTTTAACGTTGAATCAAAACGATTTTTGACAAGGATCAACATCATGTCATGCTGATCATTTTAGAAAAAGTCCTATATCAATATAACTTATAGTTTTCAAGAAGTATTCGCTGCAAAGTTGTATTTTAAAACTCTATTTTTAGCTTTGGCGGCCATCTTGGATTTCACATCAACATGAATTTTTGCTAGGATCAACTAGACTTTCTACTGTTTCACCCAATGGCAGTCTACAATATTTGCCACTCTAACATAAATTAAATCCCTGAAGAGTAAGTAAGGATTGTTTCCTTTACTGTGTATAAGGAATTGTAATAAGTATGCAAGACGCAGTTCTAACATAATGAGAAAGCGAAATCCGGACTTGTGTCCAATTCTTTGGGACTAGCCACACTTCCTTCTTGGGACTAGCCACTTCTGACAGGGTGACTAGTCCTGGACTAGTGCCTACAGAAACTATTTGTACAGACGTGCTTGTATGAACATGTGCAGGAGATATTTAGCATAGTATATCTGCAGAATGGAAGTAGTTGCAAGGTTGTACATGTTGAAGTGTGTCACACGTGAGACAAGAATGATCTTGCTTCCATAAGTGTGTGCCATTCAATGTGAGCATGTGCAGGGGTTACCAGGGTATGGGAAATTAATTTATTTCGGTCTAAATGTGAACAGGAGCCAACATCATGGTGCAGGATTTGCAATAGACACGTACACATGGTTTTTGACCGATGGAAATTCAATTTGGAACAATGAGGCCAAAAAAACAGGTAGGTGTGTTCCTTATTGCAAGCTCTTAAGAAGTAAGGTCGGTAGGTATGCAGTTTCCTTTTCTTTTTGCAGCAGCAAGATATTGTGAGGTTGTACATGTATTTATCTCTCACACCCCACACAAGTTGATGGTACAGCTAAAAGTTTGTCTATGATTCAGTTTACTGCAACATATTGTAATAACAACGGCGGAAAAAGGCCCCTAAAAAACACAGACAGTCGAGCCGATGTAGACACAGGTATTGTTATTTGGCCTGAGAACGCACCTATTTTTCCCTTTTCTTTTTGCAGCAGCAAGATATTGTGAGGTTGTACATGTATTTATCTCTCACACCCCACACAAGTTGATGGTACAGCTAAAAGTTTGTCTATGATTCAGTTTACTGCAACATATTGTAATAACAACGGCGGAAAAAGGCCCCTAAAAAACACAGACAGTCGAGCCGATGTAGACACAGGTATTGTTATTTGGCCTGAGAACGCACCTATTTTTCCACTGTGCTTGTATATCGCTCGTGTATGTTTCATTCCACGCAGCAAGCAAACGCACATTTACGAAAGAACAAGGGCTCCCTCCACAACAGTGTTTCACACTATACATGGCTGCCTTGATTGCCTCACGACCAATCTAATTCGCTGCAAACGGTGTAACTGCGTAATTTAATGCCTGTTATTGCCGATCATTGTGTTCTTAATGTAATGAGTGTGTTCTAACTGCATGAAGAGTTGTGCTGATGGAGACTATTATGATGTGAGTGTTTCAACTGTTACATTTCTGGCTACTGGATTGTCATTGGTTAGCGGTTAATTAGTCATTTTTCCAGCGGACAGTACACCCTAAATAAAAACTGACCACCGTCACAGTATGCGCCGTGATGTTCTTTTATTTACACAGGCTGCAATTGCAGGCCATCTGCGATTTACCTTCAGTATCAATTTACACTTTTGCAGTCTATGTCATGCATTATTTGGCAATCACTATTAAACATTTGAAGCGGAAGACAATTTCATTCTTGTTCCTTGAAGATGCTTATGCCTGGATTATATATTCACCACTGTGATATGGCGTCTCCTATTACCGACTTCGCGGTGACAGAACATAAAGTTCAAGTAGTATTTCATATACTGGAAATTGAAGTTGTATTTGTTTATTATACTGAAAATGAGGACTATATTTCTAATAAATTTTCTTACATCCTTGCTCCTTTCCCCAGCAAACTTCACACACACAGTCAGACATTGCTGTCTTTTGAAACCACATTTTGCAATATATATACAAAATCTACGCTTGTTGGGAAGCAACGCGCCATTGCAGGTGACAACATGCGGTATGATCGCGGGGATTTGTGACTTCCATTGAGAAACGGCCGTGGCGATGGCAGACTGCATGTGGATTTGGATGGGAAATTATCGCAAAACTGGACAAATATAACCAAGGGTATGGTGTAGTAGGAAAGGAAAGCGGTTGCTAAACCACATCATGACCGTCAGTGTGACCTTCAGCTATTATTTCTGTAAGGACATGAGACAGTTCTTCGCTATATTGTAGCGCTGATGGAGTAATATGACAGGACATAGAAGTTAAAGTCAGCTTCTTCTTTTGAGACGGACCAACAGAACGCTGACAAACTAATCCCATGTATCATAATAACCTTTGGGAATGTGGCACATAAGTGACAGACAACACGATTGGTACTACCAAGTGGAGTCATTTACAGCAACAGGTACTTATACACAACTGCAACCAACACAACCAAAGATAACGTTACAGCCTCCGTGTTTACATTTGACACTTACATTTTGTTGTTGGCTTGTGTCCCTTACATGTGTCGAATCACAGCTATGCCGGTTTCCGTAAAAGGCAATGTAGCGGGAACCTGTCAGACTGAAATGAAAGCAGGATAGGGAATGAACGTTGGCGTACATTGAACTCTGTGAATGTTTCGGTTTCACATATACAGAAACGTGTTTGTTGGAGATAGCTGCTTGAGCTTGCATTCTTTGCAGTGCCTGGCTGCGGTATCATGCAAAATGTAACACATGCAGACTTTCAGCACAGGATACACACAAACGTTGACACCTGCCGCTGACATACACATGTAAGTTCTATATCATGTGTGCAACAACCCAGCTGAACTGAAACACACAACCCCTGGAATGTCCTATGCAAATTCATTTCTGCACACGACCTTAAGCAAACGTTATATTTTACTATGATGTAGTCATGATGAGTATGTGCTGTACATCTCATGAACAAAACTAAGGAAATGCCTAGTATGTAGCCAACGTTGTTTCTACCAAATATCAAGTAATATTTTTACCCATATCGTCACCTTCAGAGTGTGCCGCACCTGTACATTTGGGTATGATGAAGGTGATGTTGCCATGATGAGTATGTCAAGCATGGGGATAGATATAGTAAGGCCCTGTACATGATGGTAAGGCCATGTCAACATTGTGGTAATCAGAATGTACTGCGAGTTTGATAATGGGCTATGTATAAATGCAAACATTGTAACCACATGAAGTGCACAAAGCAAAGTACCACTTGAGCAAGTGGTCCATATGGGTAGCAGTTTCACCTCTAACGTGACACACTAATTGCTTCCAAGTATGTACATTGAGCAAACTTATTGCTCTTATTACCGAAGGGCCTCATAAATGCACAAAGTTACAGTAAAACAATGCAAAACGTATATATACCAATATAACCATCAACATCAAACAACTTAAAACATACCGAAGGCAGAGGCCAGAAATTCCACTGCTGACGCAGACTACGCTGGAGAGAACGACTTCATATGACTAATTTGTACCGACCTTTAACACACGTGCAAGCCGGACTGCTGAAAAACAAGAAACATAGTAATATTCACCCGTTATGACAATGGGCTACTGTAAAGAATATTTACATATACGTATACTAACTAAATGTTCCCAGTGAGTGAAAGCAAACTTTGTCAAACCTTTAGAGCTGCTGAAGGTATTTTTAATCAATGCAACTGTTTATTTCAGGACAGATACAAAATCAAACAAATAAATCTTGCATTCAACAATGCAAAGTTTGTTAACACTTGCACGATTCTGACTCACTATCCGTTTGTGTAACATGTACGCTGCCACACAAAAATTAAGGCTACTAAGTGCAAGTTATGTATTTACTTATAAATTGTAATGTTACTGACTTGTTTTATAAATGATGGCAACTGAGATATCTTAATTCTTGTATTAAAGCAGTAAAACATATTAGATATGTGTAAATCAATGTCTTCTTTTGGAAGAAATATTTCATATTGACATACACTTTTATAATTAATGCGCGACACGTTTTCTATCAACATCTTTCACAGTTTTGTTATTGGTGATTTCTAAAAGCACCGCTTTTTAAAATACCGAAGAACCAGAAGTCAAACCAAATGATATCCCCTTCGACTTTTAACATGAATTTATGATCATGTGTAAAATAAACACTGCCTTCTCTGTTGAAAACTTGATTACATACCAGCAAATGTTACATGTACTCATGCACATGTAAGTTTGAATTAACATTTGAAGCGCAAAGCAGCCGTCGAAATTAGCACAATCTCGAGACTGGTGAAATGTCTGCCAGCTTTGCCCAATATCCAGGAACATTCAGCGTATGTTACTTGTACTCATGGATATCTAAGTTTAAATTAACAGTCAAAGTGCAAAGCAGTGGCAGAAATTAGCACAATCCCAACTATGCTAAAATGCCATTCAGGCTTGCCCAATATCCAATAACACAAGCCCAATGGGCTTGTTAATTTGCCGCTCTTTTCGACATGAGAAATTGGAATCCACACGTGGGAACTCCATTAACCAATCGTCCGAGAAACATTTTACTAGGGAACAGAACATTACGCAATTGTTCTTACATAGTGCATTAAACGTTTAAATGCAGTCAATAGTCGCAACTCTGTTTATTTTGCGAAATCAGACAAATACAACAATATACTTTCTTTGTTGTTATTTTGTTAAGGGTTTCCTTTTACCTTTCGGCCAATAGCACATAGTTCACAGCACACAAGCAAAACCTATCCGGTAAAGGCCTCAAAATTTAATGCTTGTGTCCAATGATTACCCATTTCCATTTCCTTTTATTGCATATTTTTGATTATCACATGGCTGCATGGAATTCACATTTTGCCCGCCCAGACCATTTTTTACTCGCAACCGCCAACTGCTAATTTCTGTCCCTGGCACACAAAGAGACAATCAACATCAACACATGAAATTTATATATATAAGCAACAAAATTGAACCACTTGCAACATACCGAAGTGACGTGGCACGGTGTAAACAACTTCTCGCTGGAGGGAACCTCTTCCTTCAACACAATCAACAGGCTTCACCACCACTGCAAGGACTATTACGAGGCCTGCTGAAAGGAGAGAAAATTTGATATAATTATCTCCCATTTAATAGACATTAACAGCAGCCCAACATTATCAGCTTTGGGTTATTTTTGCAGTCTGAGACACAAGAAGTGCATAACGGCAAATTCTAGTTCCCTATCCAATTGCTGCTATTGCAGTGCATACGACAAAATACGTACCTGTTATATCCGAATACTTCGAATAACACAGGTCACATATACTCATTCTACTAATACATGATAGACATTGAAATGAATTTTTAATTAAAACCCGTCATTCTCCCCATGCTTTACAAACATCAATCACTATACCGCTCTCCTTTACTCATGAGCCAATTCAACAATAAACCAAACTTTCATTACTAACTCCCCAATCACCTTCTGCTTACTTGACACTTAGCATTTACTCTGCCAGACATAACAAAAGATGTGTGTATTCAGTAGCACGTGACCCCGCCTTTACTGCATCAACACACCTCATACCTTCAGGCAATTACACAAAGCCAGGTCATAACTTGTTTACTAACGGCAAATGCTTGTTGATAACATTCAATACCTCAGGGAAGCCCGAGGTATATTTCTTTGACAAACAGTCATGAAATGTGTTCTCAACATGCGCATCGCACCTTATGTGCCACATGCACATCATATTCTCTGTGACGATGTATGACCTGCGCCAATTTCCCCCAATAACGTCCGCCAAACCTACCAAAAAAGGCACAGGCCTGCAGATACGATTATCCCCAAGGCAGAAGCTGTCAATCTATTTGTACACTGGATGTGCAAAATACATTACTTGAATTCAATATGTGTTACCCTGTCCTTCCTATTCGCCAATGCACAATCTCACTGTCAATGCCACATAAATCTCATACTTAGCCATAGGCATAGGAGTATTAGCACAACCCTCATGTCGAAAATGTTATGCACTTAGCAAGCTTAAATATTTCACAGCCATTTCTCAAATGCATATATTTTTTCCTTACCAAATCCACATGTACTTACAATGGCAATCAAGTGAAATCTTCTTTAACACTTCCTCGAATACAACCACACGAAAGCACTGCAGCTTCCAAGATGGCTTCCAAAACAAACGTGAGTGACAGATCTTCCACAACAAACATGAGTGACAGATCAAACCCTACTTACTCGACGCATGCGCACTCGCATACAACTAACAAAACAAACAATCTTCACAGGCGCCCCAACCTTTCTTCGCATTACTAAATTTAAAACCGTCACAATAACAGAATATCACATCTACTTACCTTTCACCTAAACTCAAACAGCCGTGAATACTTCCTCAAACACGCCAAAAACAATGCCGGCTTCCTAAATTGACAAAATCGCCTAACGGGCACACGAACTCCCTGCTCGCACAAAAAAAAAAAACATCAGTTGACCTAGATCACAAGTTTATACATCACATTGGTACAATAATCCTTCAAACACACCCCAACCACATCAAACATTCCCCTAAACCGTACAAGAATAACCAGATTTTCGAAAATGTACACACACATCCTGCATTTTCAATTTCATCGCGAATAACAGTCAGCCGACCACTGACCACAGCACAGGACTCAGGAGTCGAGAGCTCTCGATAGCGCTTGAGACAAAAATACATTTAACCAATACATCATCTCCAAACTCACAACATATACACGTACCTACCTTTCGTCGCGAACTTTTGGACAACCGTTACTCTCCAGCTCTAATGCATTTAGTTTAATATCCGCTATGGAAATGCCAACGATATTCAACTGTGCTGCAATAAAAATGGCGTCCTCAAAATGTCTCTAAAATTGTCTGCGCATGCGGGGTAAACGTGACGTAGACATTAACACCAGATTTATACGTACATTTTAGTATTTATCCAAGAGATAGCAACTTATGTAATACCAAATTCAACGTCCCGTTCATGAATCTTTATCCACTACTGTCTTTCCGTACTAGAAAAACGTTCCATCGTTTCAATACATATCTCAAGAATACAGTGGTAAAAAGTTAGACTTGCTAAAAAGAAAAGGCGTTTATCCTTATGATTTCATGAACAGTTTTGAACGCTTCGGGGATACTAAGTTACCTGGCAAAGATAGCTTTTATTCTCAATTAAATGATGAGCACATTTCAGATGCGGATTATGAACACGCTAAAAAAATATGGAAAACATTTAAGATTAAAAATATGGGAGAATATCATGATCTGTATCTCAAGACTGATGTGCTGCTGCTGACAGATGTTTTTGAAAACTTTAGAAAAATGTGCATTGAGTATTACAAATTAGATCCTTGCCATTACTTCAGTAGTCCTGGGTTAGCCTGGGATGCATGCCTCAAGATGACTGGTATTCAACTTGACTTAATAACTGATATTGACCAATATTTGTTTGTGGAAAAAGGATTAAGAGGTGGTACGAGTTATATTGCAAATAGATATTCACAGGCTAACAATAAATATATGAAAAACTATGACAAGAAAAAAGAAAGCAAGTAAATCATATATCTTGATGCCAATAACTTGTACGGGTGGGCCATGTGTCAACCGTTACCTACTGGCAACTTCAAGTGGGTTGATAAGTTTGAAAAAGGAAAATCAAATTACATTGTTGAGTGCGATATCGAGTATCCCGAAAAACTACATGACTCGCATAATGATTATCCTCTCGCCCCAGAAAGTTTAAATATAAAAGATGAGTGGTTGTCAGACTATTGTAAAAATTTAAAACAAAAGTTTAATCTAGGAAATTGTAGTGTTAATAAACTTGTTACGACGTTGAAAAATAAAGAAAAGTATGTCGTGCATTTTAGAAACTTAGAATTGTACAAAACGTTTGGATTAAAGGTGACAAAAATACATCGAATACTACAGTTTGACGAATCAGAGTGGTTAAAGACATACATAGATTTTAATACTACCAAGAGGACAGCTGGTAAAAATACTTTTGAAAAGGATTTCTTCAAACTGATGAACAATTCATTTTTTGGTAAAACTATGGAAAACTTGAGAAAAAGAATTAATGTTAAATTGACTCACGACGAGGAGGTTATTTTAAAATATGCGGCAAGACCTTCATTTATTTCTTGTAAAAGGTTTAATGAAAATTTATTTGCTGTAAACAGAATAAAAGAACGATTAGTTTTAAATCGTCCTATTTATGTTGGCATGTGTATTTTAGACTTGTCAAAATATTTGATGTATGATTTCCATTACAACTATATCAAAAACAATTATGATAAAAAAGCTAAGTTATTATTTACTGATACCGATTCCTTGTGTTATGAAATAAAAATAAAAGATGTGTACGCAGACTTTTACAAGGATAAAGAACTGTTTGATAAACATGATTATGATCCAAAAAGTCAGTTTCATTTTAATGATAATAAAAAAGTTATTGGCAAGATGAAAGATGAAACGTGTGGAATACCTATTGTTGAATTTGTTGGGTTGCGAAGTAAACTATATTCGTATGTGCTAGATAAAGAGGTTAGCGCAAAGAAATGCAAGGGTGTTAAAAAGTGTGTTGTTAAAAAACAGATAGCACATGACGATAACAAAAAGATTTTGTTTACAGCAACAGAAGCTCATCATGAGATGAAAGTTATTAGATCACAAAAGCATAACATAAGCAGCTATGCAATAAATAAAAAAAGTTTATCAGCTTATGATGATAAACGGTACATATTAGATAATGGACAAGATACGTTAGCATACAAGTAAAATACTCCATGGTAAAAGATGATATGCAGAGCGATGATAAAGACTACTGCCCGGTTCCGTCTGACTTTGCTTAACGAGTTGCAAATGCTATTGAAAAACTTCGCCGAAAGTAGATTCGACGAAAACAGACATAAAATAAAATTGCGCTCTCCTAACGAGTTGCAAATGTTATGTTATTAAAATGACAAACGGATTGATTAGTAGTATAGAAAGGTAGAAAGGGGGGGATACGGGATGGAGTTTTCCAGAGCGGGGTTGCTTGAGAAAACTGTTGAAATATGTTGGTGTTGATTTAGGCGTGACTAACATTAAGTTTTGGTGGTGTAAATGAGAGTTACGCTTGAGTACCCCCTGGCATATTTCACTAGTTGTTCTCATTCTCCGCGAGGGAAAACTGCGCTCGTACACCCCCCCCCCCCCCTTCTATACTACTGTTGATTTAAAGACTGGGACGTGTAGGGATATGAGGTGTTGTGAGGACAACCATTCTGTCCTCACATCTACTATCGTTTAAATTATAGTTGATTTAAAGACTGGGATGTGTCGGGATATGAGGTGTTGTGAAGTCACGAAAGAGAAATACATGTGAGGACCTCATATAGTATATTGTCCTAACCTAATTGTTCACCCTTAAAACAAATTTATCTCTTTTTATCTCTTTCTTTTGTTATTTGTCCTCACATGAACGGTACAATCGTCTAGAGATAAAAAAAACAACACACAAACACACTTGAATGCTTGTAAAGAATGTCAGAGAAATAGCCACATATGCAAAACTACATGTTTCTCGTATATATATTTGAACTATGTCAAGAGTAATTCGTTTCTCGTATATATTGTTGAACTATGTCAAGAGTGATTCGTTTCTCGTATATAGTTTTGAACTGTGTCAAGAGTGATTCGTTTCTCGTATATATTGTTGAACTATGTCAAGAGTGATTCGTTTCTCGTATATAGTTTTGAACTGTATCGAGAGTAATTCGTTTCTCGTATATATTGTTGAACTCTATGTCAAGAGTGATTCGTTTCTCGTATATAGTTTTGAACTGTGTCAAGAGTGTTTCGTTTCTCGTGTATATTGTTGAACTGTGTCAAGAGTGATTCGTTTCTCGTATATATTGTTGAACTCTGTCAAGAGTGATTCGTTTCGAGTGATTCGTTTCTCGTATATATTGTTGAACTGTGTCAAGAGTGATTCCTTTCTCGTATATATTGTTGAACTGTGTCAAGTGTGATTCGTTTTCCATATCAGTTACTGTTCGCTACATAAAGGGATGTGCTCACATTTAACACGTGTAAATGGCGATTAGACTGAAACCGATGAAATTGGTTACAATGGAAAAAAATAATGTTCAGCATCTGCTACTTCAAAACCGCACTCACAAATGGGTGAATCTCGTAAATGATTAAGGTATAATCGCTATTGAGATTACCTACAAATATGTTGTTTTTTAATATACGATACATAGAGAATAATAAATGGGTATTTTCATATCACACCCTATATAAGGTCTGAGACGCCATATCAGCTAAAGCTCTCGGGCTGATATGGGTCGAGGGCCTGATATAGGGTGTGATATAAAAATACACATTTTCTGTTCTATTTATCATATACTTCAACAATGACTTTGTTGAACTGTCAAATTCAACTAATTGACTACGCTTTTTTCCAGGGAGAATTCTATAATATTATTAATAGATGTAATGCCATTTTGATGTGTTCGTGTACGTCTTCGCGTAAACTTGTATAGATCTAAACGACACTTTTTTCCGAAATTTGATTTAAAATGAATGCCATTGAATTTGAAAATTGTCTAATTCAGCAAATGAATGGTCACAGGTGGTTATTTTATTTACTGATGGTTCTATATAATTGAGTTTATTATAAAGTTGTTAAACTATCTTTATGGTCAGTGTATTATGCCTTATTTATTTATTTATTTTACTTTTATCTATCTGTCATCTATTTTATTTCATCTTCTTTACATTATTCGTCAAGTCATTTCCGTAGAGTTATGGTCAAAGATGACAGCTCAACGTACACATGTAGATGTATCGCCAATAATCTGGCGCGAAACAGACGACAAACGATACGAGTGACACATCGTATACAGTCGTAACTAATCGGTAATTCCGTATCACTGCGCTGAAAGAATCATAAAGAACATTCGGTTATTTCCGTGATATATGTTTCATGCGAGTGATAAAGCTTTATTGCCCGGCAACTACAACCTGACTGATAAGACTAGCTAAGTCTATGTCGTATCGTATATTCAAAAACAACTTATTTATAGGGAAGTATCTGATAAAACATAGACGTAGCTAGTCATATCAATCAGGATTTCGTTGCCGGGCAATAAAGCTTTATCACACGCGTGAAATATAGGGTGAAAAATGTCATATCACGAAATAACGGAATGTTCATCTCGATCCTTTTACGGAGTGATACGGAAATAACCGATTATTTACGATTGTATACGGTTTGTCACGGGTATTATTGTCGTCTGCGTTTCATTAGTTACTTCCATCCTGTTTCGCGGCAGAATATTGGCTATAGAATCATTATCCGTGGATTAATAACCACTTATGACAATTGACCTTGATTAGAAATTCAAATTCAATGGAATTCATTTTCAATAAGATTTCGGACAAAAATAAATGTTGTGTACCACTTACGCGACAGACATGAGCGCATCAGAATGGACTAGATCTAAACTATTTTTTTCTCCCTGAAAACCGCGTAGTGAGTGAGCTGAAGTTGAAATTTCGACAAAACTCAAGTATATGATAAATAGAATAAAAAAAGTGTATTTTCATATCACACCCTATATCAGGCCCTCAACCCATATCAGCCCTCGATCTAAAGCTCTCGGGCTGATATGGCGTCTCAGGCCTGATATAGGGTGTGATATGAAAATACACATTTTTATTCTATTTATCATATACTTGAGCTTTCATTATTCTCTATATGTAAAATATTGGTAATAACATATGTTTAAATCATATACTTACTAAGCAATAATAATGATTCAACAAATGCTAGTTATGAAGAAACAATAAAGGGACGCCAAGTGGTAACATATCAAAATTGCCTTATGTCCCTTTAAAACCCATTATTATAAATAAATGCTCTTTTGTGTTGAACGTTTCGATATCGGATAGTCTATCTGTTAGATGTATAGCGTGTGCTAAATATACTTGTTTTGACATTCTCGGGGAATATAAAACCAGGTCGATATCGTATTTATCTAGGTAAAGCAGAGCAGAACAAAATGGCGACATCAGGAGGTTTGGGGCGTAGTTTACGCGGCGAGTCGGACGAATCTTTTGATTTTACATGTTCGTCTTGTGTAATGAAAAACAGAAACAGAGAAGCTACGAAGTTTTGTTTGGAATGTCAGGACTATTATTGTGACACGTGTGTCGAATGTCATAAGGATATACGTGCAATGAAGGGCCACACACTACTGGGGAAGTCGGAGTTCCCGACAACGGTATCACAGAGCCTGATGTCATTACCGACGGAACGATGCAGCGATCATCCCGCCAAGGTACTGGACATGTACTGCAGGAGCCATGATCAGACTGGGTGTCTTGTGTGTATGACTGTTAAACACAGGTACGGTAATTTACTGCCACTATTTGAATAACATAAGAAACATATACATGTATTGATATATTGTAAATTAATTACTTGTTTAAATTATAACAAACGACGCATATAAAAATCAAATTCGAATAAAATCATCATAAGGCCACACTTAAATTGTTTTATGTTTGCCCTTTCCCGACCGACCCGAAAAAAAGGGCCACATCCAAATAGTTTGTTCTTATTTTTAGTGGCGCATATAAAAAATCAAATTCGAATAAAACTGTCATAAGGCCACACTTAAATTGTTTTATGTTTGCCCTTTCCGACCGCCCCGAAAAAAGAGCCCCACCCAAAGATTTTGTTCACTTTTTTTTTTAACATTCCTGTTCGCATCAAAAAAAAAAAAAAAGATTGTTAAGTACATAGTTTGGTCTGGAAAACTAGACGACTCGTCTAGTTTGTGTTATATAATCACTGATATTATATCATAATTATGATGCTTTAATGTTCTTATAAATTCTTGTTTTATTTTCGAAGTACACTTTATTTGAAATATGTGTACAAGTGTGGGCAATGTTATTGCCATTAAAACAATAATTATCATTTACTTAAACAAAAACAGCCGAGGCGTCGAGTTTTCCAGATCAAACATTTTCATAAATTATAATTAAACTATAATTAAACAGAAAGTTATTTGCGGCTTAATGTAACAAATATGCATATTTCATATGAAACTGATGCACATGATGACGGTTTTCATTTGTATCTGGTGTGACACCAATCACTCTTCCAGATCACCCCCAGCCTCTTTAATTCATATGCACATTTCATATGAAACTGATGCACATGATGACGGTTTTCATTTGTATCTGGTGTGACACCAATCACTCTTCCAGTTCACCCCCAGCCTCTTTAATTCATATACACATTTCATATGAAACTGATGCACATAATGACGGTCTTCATTTGTATCTGGTGTGACGCCAATCACTCTTCCAGATCTCCCCCAGCCTCTTTAATGTATATGCACATTTCATATAAAACTGATGCACATTATGACCGTCTTCATTTGTATCTGGTGTGACACCAATCACTCTTCCAGATCTCCCCCAGCCTCTTTAATGCAAATGCACATTTCATATGAAACTGATGCATACTATGAAGGTCTTCATTTGTATCTGGTGTGACACCAATCACTCTATCAGATCTCCCCCAGCCTCTTTAATGCATATGCACATTTCATATGAAACTGATGCACACTATGACGTT
The DNA here is from genome assembly GCA_037043455.1 of Cyrtodaria siliqua. Taxonomy (NCBI): domain Eukaryota; kingdom Metazoa; phylum Mollusca; class Bivalvia; order Adapedonta; family Hiatellidae; genus Cyrtodaria; species Cyrtodaria siliqua. Next base: position 98,491 of record JAWPHD010001874.1, read on the forward strand.
CTTCATTTGTATCTGGTGTGATACCAATCACTCTTCCAGATCATCCCAGCATCTTTAATGCATATGCACATTTCATATGAAACTGATGCACACTATGACGGTCTTCATTTGTATCTGGTGTGACACCAATCACTCTTCCAGATTTCCCCAAGCCTCTTTAATGCATATGCACATTTCATATGAAACTGATGCACACTACGACGGTCTTCATTTGTATCTGGTGTGACACCAATCACTCTTCCAGATCATCCCAGCCTCTTTAATGCATATGCACATTTCATATGAAACTGATGCACACTATGACGGTCTTCATTTGTATCTGATGTGACACCAATCACACTTCCAGATCTCACCCAGCCTATTTAATACATATGCACATTTTATATGAAACTGATGAACATTATGGCGGTCTTCATTTTTATCTGGTGTGACACCAATCACTCTTCCAGATCACCCCCAGCCTCTTTAATGCATATGCACATTTCATATGAAACTGATGCACACTATGACGTTCTTCATTTGTATCTGGTGTGATACCAATCACTCTTCCAGATCATCCCAGCATCTTTAATGCATATGCACATTTCATATGAAACTGATGCACACTATGACGGTCTTCATTTGTATCTGGTGTGACACCAATCACTCTTCCAGATTTCCCCAAGCCTCTTTAATGCATATGCACATTTCATATGAAACTGATGCACACTACGACGGTCTTCATTTGTATCTGGTGTGACACCAATCACTCTTCCAGATCATCCCAGCCTCTTTAATGCATATGCACATTTCATATGAAACTGATGCACACTATGACGGTCTTCATTTGTATCTGATGTGACACCAATCACACTTCCAGATCTCACCCAGCCTATTTAATACATATGCACATTTCATATGAAACTGATGAACATTATGGCGGTCTTCATTTTTATCTAGTGTGACACCAATCACTCTTCCAGATCACCCCCAGCCTCTTAAATGCATATGCACATTTCATATGAAACTGATGCACACTATGACGGTCATCATTTGTATCTGGTAAGACACCAATCACTCTTCTAGATCATCCCAGCCTCTTTAATGCATATGCACATTTCATATGAAACTGATGCACACTATGACGTTCTTCATTTGTATCTGGTGTGACACCAATCACTGTTCCAGATCATCCCCAGCTTCTTTAATGCATATGCACCTTTCATATGAAACTGATACACATTTTGCCGGTCTTCATTTGTATCTGGTGTGACACCAATCACTCTTCCAGATCTCCCCCAGCTTCTTTAATGCATATGCACATTTTATATGAAACTGATGCACATTATGGCGGTCTTCATTTGTATCTGATGTGACACCAATCACTCTTCCAGATCTCCCCCAGCCTCTTTAATGCATTTGCACATTTCATATGAAACTGATGCACATGATGACGGTCTTCATTTGTATCTGGTGTGACACCGATCACTCTTCCAGATCACCCCCAGCCTCTTTAATGCATATGCACATTACATATGAAACTGATGCACATGATGACGGTCTTCATTTGTAATGCATTTGCACATTTCATATGAAACTGATGCACATGATGACGGTCTTCATTTGTATCTGGTATGACACCAATCACTCTTCCAGATCACCCCCAGCCTCTTTACTGCATATGCACATTTCATATGAAACTGATGCACATGATGACGGTCTTCATTTGTATCTGGTGTGACACCAGTCGCTCTTCCAGATCTCCCCCAGCCTCTTTAATGCATATGCACATTTCATATGAAACTGATGCACATGATGACGGTCTTCATTTGTATCTGGTGTGACAACAATCATTCTTCCAGATCTCCTCTATCCTCTTTAATGCAAATGCACATTTCATATGAAACTGATGCACATGATGACGGTCTTCATTTGTATCTGGTGTGACACCAATCACTCTTTCAGATCTCCTCCAGCCTCTTTAATGCATATGCATATTTCATATGAAACTGATGCACATGATGGCGGTCTTCATTTGTATCTGGTGTGACACCAATCACTCTTCCGGATCACCTCAGCCTCTTTAATGCATATGCACATTTCATATGAAACTGATGCACACGATGACGGTTTTCATTTGTATCTGGTGTGACACCAATCACTCTTCCAGATCTCCTCTAGCCTCTTTAATGCATGTGCACATTTCATATGAAACTGATGCACATTTTGCCGGTCTTCATTTGTATCTGGTGTGACACCAATCACTCTTCCAGATCTCCCCCAGCCTCTTTAATGCATATGCACATTTCATATGAAACTGATGCACACTATGACGGTCTTCATTTGTATCTGGTGTGACACAAATCACATTTCCAGATCACCCAAAGCCTCTTTAATGCATATGCACATTTCATATGAAACTGATGCACACTATGACGGTCTTCATTTGTATCTGGTGTGACACCAATCATTCTTCCAGATCTCACCCAGCCTATTTAATACATATGCACATTTCATATGAAACTGATGAACATTATGGCGGTCTTCATTTGTATCTGGTGTGACACCAATCACTCTTCCAGATCACCCCCAACCTCTTTAATGAATATGCACATTTCATATGAAACTGATGCACATGATGACGGTCTTCATTTGTATCCGGTGTGACACCAATCATTCTTCCAGATCACCCCCAACCTCTTTAACATCTAATAAATTTCAATAATGCAATATTAGTATTTTTCGTAGAACAATATTTGACGAAAATACTATTTGAAATTAATACGAATTTAATGTATCACGAAACGGATACAAAATATTTGGTAACATGTAAAAAAAAATCGAGTATTCAACGGATGTGTTGTATTAGGCATTCGTTCATACGATGGGAGGTGAGTTTTGCTTTATCACCCATTTGCCCCCGCTCATGCGTAACAAATAACACGCCTCCCATCTCATGAAAGAGTTCATGATAATCACATCCTTCATCAGACGTTCTTTAAGAATATATAGAAGGATAGAAAGAAGAATAAACAGAATTACATTATCATTATTTATCAACATTGTGTGTTGTGTATGATATCTTTCTATTAAGTCTTCTATACATCCGTTAAATACTCTCTATAGGCATATACAGACATTGTTCTTCTCAATTAAACAGATATTGTCAATAGTCGTCGTTTATAATGTGTTTGTATTTTCCAAAGAAAGCTTACATTTCAATTTTGACATTATACATCAAGCATATACATCGCACACTGTGATAATACTAAGGGATCAGGAAATTTTATCGGGGGGTTGGGACCGGTGCAAATAAATATGTTATATAAAAAAAACTGTACGTCCCATGACAAGCAAACGGAAAAAAGGTATCGTCCCATGGTTTGTCGCGACAAAAAAGTACCTGTCCCATGCCATTTTGCACCATTCCTAATCGCCAGATAAATATTGCTTTGCTTGCAGCGAACAATTTTGTTCACCATAACAATTCTTAATTGTTCGCCACTAGCGGTGATGTTGCCGCAAACATTATGGTAATCTTTGGCGAATTTGCCAAAAAGCTATACATTCGCCAGAAACATTTATTGATTTGGAACGTTCACCATAACATCACCACAAACTTACTTGCATGTTTTTTGTTCGCCACAACATTGCGACAAATTTTACCAATCCGATTTTTTTCATTGCACGTCGTAACATCACCACAATCTTTTAAATTCAGATTTGCCGGTGTTTTATTCACAGAACATCACGATAAACTTTTCCATTCTGATCTGCTGTATCTGAAGACTCTGTTAGCTAAAACATCATCGCAAAACTTAGACTTTATATAGAATTTTATTATTTTCAGTTACTTACTACTAAAGTGAAATTTGCATTTTATGTCAAAGGACGTACCACTTGAACAAGTAATTTAGCCAAGTGTAATTATTTTCGTGGAACCTTATATGTAAACATTTATTTAATTCTGTTCATTGCAAGAACATTTTTAAATACCAAACACCATGGTAACTCCAACATTTAAAACCAGAACAAAATTGTTTCCCAAGTGCAAAATAATATGATCAGTATGACCTCAATAGGTAGATGTGTGTATATATACGTTTGTTGGTTTGTCTAGTGTCTGGTGCTGATTCTAAGATATCCAGGCACCAATGGTGTCTATTGGACTGCTGCCGTTGGTGACATGTCCATGAAAATGGGAGTAATGCAGAAATGACAGCACACGACATCTCCATGAAAATGGGAGTAATGCAGAAATGACAGTGCTCAACATCTCCGTGAAAATGAAAATAATGCAGAAATAATAGCGCTCGACATCTCCATGAAAATGCGAGTAGTGCAAAAATGACAGCGTTCGACATCTTCATAAAAATGGGAGTAATGCAGAAATGACTGCACTCGACATCTCCATGAAAATGTGAGTAATGCAGAAATGACAGTGCTCGACATCTCCATGAAATTGAGAGTAATGCAGAAATGAAAGCGCTCGACATCTCCATGAAAATGGGAGTAGTGCAGAAATGACAGCGTTCGACATCTTCATAAAAATGGGAGTAATGCAGAAATGACAGTGCTCGACATCTCCATGAAAATGGAAGTAATGCAAAAATGACAGCGTTCGACATCTTCATAAAAATGGGAGTTATGAAGAAGTCACTACACTCGACATCTCTGTGAAAATATGGGTAATGCAGAAATGACAACACTCGACAACTCCATGAAAATTAGAGTAATGACAGTACTCAACAGTGCTCGATATCTCCATGAAATGAGAGTAATGCAGAAATGACAGTGCTCGACATCTTATTGAAAATGACAGTAATGCAGAAGTGACAGCGCCTATAGTACGCGATATTTCCATGAAATTGGAGTAATGCAGAAATGACGGTACCCAACAATGCTCGATATCTCCATGAAAATGAGAGTAATGCAGAAATGACGTTGCTCGACATCTCCATTCAAATGAGAGCAATGCAGAAATGACAGTGCTCGACATCTCCATGCAAATGAGAGTAATGCAGAAATGACACTGCCCGACATCTCCATGCAAATGGGAGTAATGTATGAATGACAGCACTCGACATCTTCATGTAAATGGGAGTAATGTAGGAATGACAGCACTCGACATCTCCACTAAAATGGGAGAAATGTGGAATGACAGCGCTCGACATCTCCATCAAAATGGGAGTAATGTAGGAATGACAGCACTCGATATCTCCATGTAAATGGGAGTAATGTAGGAATAACAGCACTCGACATCTCTATGTAAATGGGAGTAATGTAGGAATGACAGCACTCGACATCTCCACTAAAATGGGATAAGTGTGGAATGACAGCGCTCGACATCTCCATGCAAATGGGAGTAATGTAGGAATGACAGCACTCGACATTTCCATTTAAATGGGAGTAATGCGGAATGACAGCGCTAAACATCTCCATGAAAATGAGAATAATACAGAAATGACAGTGCTCGACATCTCCTTTAAAATGGGAGCAATGTAGGAATGACAGCACTCAACATCTCCATGCAAATGGGAGTAATGTAGGAATGACAGCACTCGACATCTCCATTAAAATGGGAGTAATGCGAAATGACAGCGCTCAACATCTCCATGAAAATGATAGTAATGCAGGAATGACAGCGCTCGATATCTCCATGAAAATGGGAGTAATGCATAAATGACAGTGCTCGACATCTCCATTAAAATGGGAGTAATGTGGAATGACAGCGCTCAACATCTCCATGAAAATGAGAGTAATGCAGAAATGACAGTGCTCGACATCTCCATGAAAATGGGAGTAATGCAGGAATGAAAGCGCTCGACATCTCCATTAAAATGGGAGTAATGCAGGAATGACAGCGCTCGACATCTTCATAAAAATGGGAGTAATGCAGAAATGACAGATTTTAATTTTAAGAGGATTTATTTAAATAATGTCAGTTTATTTAAATTGTGTCGATTTATTTAAATTTAGTGAATTTAAGTAAATTGTTGCACATTTAGTAAAACGAAGGTCCATTTATTTAGAATTCAGAAACAATTATTTAAATCGAAACCATTTAGTTAAATCGTATGGATATATTTAAATCGTGAGGATATAATCTAAATCGTAAGGATTTAAATCGAGAGCATTTATTTAAATAGTTTTGTCAATTTATTTAAATATGGTGCAGTCCATGTTAAATAGTGAAAAAAAACAAAATGTTTTCTAGCTAAATATTTTATTTTTTTTGCAGACGGCGCAACATTGTGCTATTTCATAATTTCAGTCCATTATTTATTTTGAAAAACATCACCAGAACATTGCAGAGAAAATATTTATGAAAATGAAGTTTGCTGCAAGGTTTTTTACTATGTAAATGAGCTCTGCGGCAAAAGTAGCAGCAAACATTGCCAAAACATCTCCAGAAGATTACAGCTAAAAGTGTTATGCAAATGATGTGTGCTGAGAAGTTGCCGCACACTTTTACTATGCAAATGAGGTCTGCGGTAAAGTTGCGGTGAACACCATCCGAACCTCATTTGCATATTTGTTTGCTGCAATTTTGCCGCATACTTCATTTGCATGGTAAAAGTGTACCGCAACTTCGCCGCAAACTTGTCTGCCGCAGCTTTGCAGCAATGTTTGCCAGATCTGAAGCCTATCTTTTTGGTAAGGGGGCCTTTTATGGTCTAAGATCACTGCTTCAATATTACTATGAAGAATTTATTTTCTTGTTAATAATAGCACATATTACTATGAAGCATTTAATTTCTTGGTAATAGCACATATTACTATGAAGCATTTATTTTCTTGTTAATAATAGCACATATTACTATGAAGAATTTATTTTCTTGGTAATAGCACATATTACTATGAAGCATTTATTTTCTTGTTAATAATAGTACATATTACTATGAAGCATTTATTTTCTTGTAATAGCATATATTACTATGAAGAATTTATTTTCTTGTAATAGCATATATTACTATGAAGAATTTATTTTCTTGTTAATAATAGCGCATATTACTATGAAGCATTTATTTTCTTGTAATAGCATATATTACTATGAATAATTTATTTTCTTGTAAATAAGGCGTCGTTGTTAGATCTTGTAAATAAGGCGTCGTTGTTAGATCATTCATTATGTGTTGGCCTTTTAGAATAGAAAATATAATTATTTTTCAAATGTAAGCCGTACCAATAGACAACCATGCAAAGCCTGATGCATGCAGTTATTGTAAGCCGTACCCCTAGACAACCATGCAAAGCCTGATGCATGCAGTTATTGTAAGCCGTACCCCTCTACAACCATGTAATGTAAGCCGTACCCCTAGACAACCATGCAAAGCCTGATGCACACCAGTTAATGTAAGCCGTACCCCTAGACAACCATGTAAAGACTGATGCTCACTAGTAAATGTAAGCCGTACGCCTAGACACCCATGCAAAGACTGATGCACACCAGTTAATGTAAGCCGTACCCCTAGACACCCATGCAAAGCCTGTTGCACACCAGTTAATGTAAGCCGTACCCCTAGACACCCATGCAAAGCCTGATGCACACCAGTTAATGTAAGCCGTACCCCTAGACAACCATGTAAAGCCTGTTGCACACCAGTTAATGTAAGCCGTACCCCTAGACACCCATGCAAAGCCTGATGCACACCAGTTAATGTAAGCCGTACCCCTAGACAACCATGTAAAGCCTGATGCACACCTGTTAAGGAGCATAGTTCAATATAGAATCATAGCATAGTTCAATATAGAGTCATCGCATAGTTCAATATAGAGTCATTTGTTTATCAGCCTGTCATTTCAAAAGTGTTATCATTATAGCTGACCTCAATAATTTGACCTAGCCGTGTTTAAAGGGACTGGAGGCCTGGAATAGTTGTGGATGTCTATCTTAATTTTAAATGAAACTGTCATTAAAATTGCATCCAGTTTAATATAAAAAGTGCTAGCGTTGGCATCGTGGTCTGCTAGGCTTAATTAGTCTTTATGTAAATGTTTAGCTTTTCGAAAACTTAACCACTCTTTGAGTTTTTCTTGCGTACATATACTCCATAAATATATGGGGCTTCAAGGCTTTGCGAGAAGTACACATTGTGTGACCCAAGTACATTTTTATTGATTTGTATGTAAAGCTTATAGCGAATATAATAACTAAAGCGATATATTTGTTATCATTTCAAAAGGTTATATATTTTGTCAGTTGATAAAACCGATATTATGATATTAACACGGGCTGTAATAAATGAAACTTTTAGAAAGTTTACGTTGTTAAATATGGCTTGTTTATCTTTATAAGATTATCTTCTATTTTACAATACAATTTTGAAATTATCAAAGAACGATTCATTCTTGAGGCAAGACCCTTTAAAATAATATATTTATGGTAAATACGTACAAAATAATATATTTATGGTAAATACGCACAAAATAATATATTTATGGTAAATACGTACACAAATAATATATTTATGGTAAATACGTACAAAATAATATATTTGTGGTAAATACGCACAAAATAATATATTTATGGTAAATACGTACACAAATAATATATTGATGGTAAATTCGTACACAAATAATATATTTATGGTAAATACGTACAAAAAAATATATTTGTGGTAAATACGCACAAAATAATATATTTATGGTAAATACGAACACAAATAATATATTTATGGTAAATACGTACAAAATAATATACTTATGGCAAATACGTACAAAATAATATATTTATGGTAAATACGTTCAAAATAATATATTTATGGTAAATACGTACAAAATAATATATTCATGGTAAATACGTACACAAATAATATATTCATGGTAAATACATACAAGATAATATACTTATGGTAAATACGTAAACAAATAATATATTTATGGTAAATACGTACAAAATAATATATTTATGATAAATACGTACACAAATAATATATTAATGGTAAATACGTACAAAATGATATATTTATGGTAAAGACGTACAAAATAATATAATCATGGTAAATACGTACAAAATAATATACTTATGGTAAATACGTACACAAATAATATATTTATGGTAAATACGTACAAAATAATATACTTATGGTAAATACGTACACAAATAATATATTTATGGTAAATACTTACAAAATAATATAGTTATGGTAAATACGTATAAAAAAAAAACAAATATCGTAAAATGGCGTTCAATTCGCCTTTTAAGTTTCTTTAAGGATATTTTCCAACCTTTGTGTAATTGTACATTATCATTCTCATCTGCCATACTCTGTAGACGTTATTATAATTGATAATAAAGATGAGATTTTAATTACAATGCAGCCTTAATTATTCTTACGACTTTTATTAATTGTATTAATGATTGATGATTTTATTATCTATAAAGGTCTTGTGTGGATCCCGTCTACATTCCTGAAGAAATCGACAACATTATGAAAGTAGAAGATGTTCAGAAGATAAAGGAGGGTATGGTTAACGCCAGGATTCGCATCGAAGAACTGATTCAAGCTCGACATAATAACCTCGCTGAAGTGGAACAGGACAAGATCATTGCTCTTGGTAAAATCAAAGAAGTACGGGAAAAGATAAACGTCGCCTTAGATGAATTAGAGAAAACAACAATTAATGATTTTGAAGCAAAGAGTAAGGACATTGCCAACCAAATCACTGTAGAGCTGGAAGCAATGGATGCCATTATAAAAGACATGGAACCATTCCAACAGCAATTAGACTCAGCAGAAGGAAATCGATCCCAACAGTTTGTGTGTACGAAGAAGGGTCAGCAGAAGATATCCGAGGCGGACAAACTGATCACCGATGTAGCTCAATCATCAGGAAATACGATGATTGAATTTGAAAAAGATCCTAAAATCGAACAGTTTTTAAAGGGACTTTCGTCACTCGGTAAGTTTCAGGAAAAGGCAGAAGGACGCCTGAAACAAGTTCCACAACATGATTGTCTATACCAAGTATCACGTAAGCAAACCTTTGATATAAGCGACAGCGGTGACCGTTACACTTGCCACATACTTTGTTCGTGCATCTTCAAATCCGGCAACATTTTACTTGCAGACTATAATAACAATAAGCTTCAGCAATTAGACGGTTCCACATACAAAGTGATAGACCAGTGTGATATGCCAGGCGGCTATCCTCAGGCAGTATGTGAACTGAGTCCACAGGAAGCCGCCGTTACCATGTGCAACAACACCATACATATCGTCTCCTTGGGAACCAAGATGGTACTAACTCGGTCAATAAAGACGAATCATATATGTTGGGGACTTGCTTTCAGTCATGGTGAGATGTTCGTATCAGATTATGCCAAACACGTCTATGTTTACGATACATCCGGGACACTATTGAGAACAATATGTAAGGACCAATCAGGAGAAGATATATTTTCTAGCAGCCGACATGTTGCTGTGAGTGATGACGGCAACAAGGTGTATGTCGCCGATTACAACAAAGGCGTGGTCACTCTGGACAGGCAGGTGAAGGTACTGTCGCGTTTCAGTGATCAAGAGTTATCGAGAGCTTACGGCGTTTGTGGCGATGGTTGTGGGAATATATTTGTATGTGGGCATACTTCACACAATGTGATACAGATTGGACCGAGCGGCGATAAACTTGGTGTGCTGGCGAAACGATCAGACGGTATTGTTAATCCTGTGTCAGTGTGTTATGATAGTTCAACTTTTAGATTGGTTGTTACCAGCTACAACAATAACAACTTGACGGTATTCAGTTTGATGTGAAAGGCAACAAAACAACAACAAAATATTAATATTCCTTCAATATTAACGTACGTGCATGCAGAAGGTCTCTAACATGTTTTTTTTATTTGTTTTTTATTTATTTATTTTTTTAGCTCAGACCAGATTTTCGATGTCAAAACCAATCAACAATTTAGTTTGATATTGAGTAATTCACAAGTCGTGAACTGTCGTGAATTGCAAACGTGTATATATTATACAAACGTATTACTCAACAATATGTCAGAGAATAAAGTAGCAGTCGTTTTAAATTTGTAATATGTTCATTTTAATTGTGAAATTAATACTAATTACACCACGTGACTTGGTTAGTGTTTATTAATCTGACTTGATGAATCCAAATCCTAATAAATATTGTTTACAACACGTTAACTACGGTCTTACTGGGTTGGAATGGGGAATGGTGATAATAAAACACATGACAATAGTACTTAAAGCTGATAATACTAATTACACCACGTGACTTGGGAAGTGCTTATTTAATCCGACGTGATAAATCCAAATCATAATAAATATTGCTTACAACACGTTAACTACGGTCTTACTGGGTTGGAATGGGGAATGGTGATAATAAAAACATGACAACAGTAGAGATGATAATACTAATTACACCACGTGACTTGGGAAGTGCTTATTTAATCCGACCTGATAAATCCAAATCCTAATAAATATTGTTTACAACACGTTAACTACGGTCTTACTGGGTTGGAACGGAGAATGGTGATAATAAAAACATGACAATAGTAAAGCTGATAATACTAATTACACCACGTGTCTTGGGAAGTGCTTATTAATCCGACGTGATAAATCCAAATCCTAATAAATATTGCTTACAACACGTTAACTACGGTCATACTGGGTTGGAATGGGGAATGGTGATAATAAAAACATGACAATAGTAAAGATGATAATACTAATTGCACCACGTGACTTGGTTAGTGTTTATTAATCCGACCTGATAAATCCAAATCCTAATACATATTGTTTACAGCACGTTAACTACGGTCTTACTGGGTTGGAATGGGGAATGGTGATAATAAAAACATGACAACAGTAGAGATAATAATACTAATTACACCACGTGACTTGGTTAGTGTTTATTAATCTGACTTGATGATTCCAAATCCTAATAAATATTGTTTACAGCACGTTAACTACGGTCTTACTGGATTGGAATGGGAAATGGTGATAATCCAAACATGACAATAGTAGAGATGAAGATGACCCTGGAAATGAATCTTATGGTCTAGATCAGTGGGGTGGCATTGCGTGTCAATGGGTATGTGGGTCAGGGAAGGGAAGGGGGAAAGGTTGCGTGGGGTGGCATTGCGTGTCAATGGGTATGTTGGTCAGGGAAGGGGAGGGGGAAAGGTTGTGTGGGAAGGCATTGCGTGTCAATGGGTATGTGGGTCAGGGAAGGGGAGGGAGAAGGTTGCGTGGGGTGGCATTGTATGCCAATGGGTATGTGGGTCAGGGAAGGGGAGGGGGAAGGTTGCGTGGGGTGGCATTGCGTGTCAATGGGTATGTGGGTCAGGGAAAGGGAGGGGAAAGGTTGCGTGGGGTGGCATTGCGTGACAATGGGTATGTGGGTCAGGGAGGGGAGGGGGAAAGGTTGCGTGGGGTGGCATTGCGTGCCAATGGGTATGTGGGTCAGGGAAGGGGAGGGGGAAATGTTGCGCGGGGTGTCATTGCGTGTCAATGGGTATGTGGGTCAGGGAAGGGGAGGGGGAAAGGTTGCGTGGGGTGGCATTGCGTGACAATGGGTATCTGGGTCGGGGAAGGGGAGGGGGAAAGGTTGTGTGGGGTGGCATTGCGTGTCAATGGGTATGTGGGTCAGGGAAGGGGAGGGTGGGGTGGCATTGCGTGCCAATGGGTATGTGGGTCAGGGAAGGGGAGGGGGAATGGTTGCGTGGGGTGGCATTGCGTGACAATTGGTATCTGGGTCGGGGAAGGGGAGGGGGAAAGGTTGTGTGGGGTGGCATTGCGTGTCAATGTGTATGTGGGTCAGGGAAGGGGAGGTGGGGTGGCATTGCGTGCCAATGGGTATGTGGGTCAGGGAAGGGGAGGGGGAAAGGTTGCATGGGGTGGCATTGCGTGCCAATGGGTATGTGGGTCAGGGAAGGGGAGGGGAAAGGTTGCGTGGGGTGGCATTGCGTGTCAATGGGTATGTGGGTCAGGGAAGGGGAGGGGGAAAGGTTGCGTGGGGTGGCATTGCGGACCAATGGGTATGTGGGTCAGGGAAGGGGAGGGGGAAAGGTTGCGTTGGGTGGCATTGCGTGTCAATGGGTATGTGTGTCAGGGAAGGGGAGGTGGAAAGGTTGATTGCGTGGGGTGACATTGCGTGCCAATGGGTATGTGGGTCAGGGAAGGGGAGGGGTAAAGGTTTCGTGGGGTGGCATTGCGTGTCAATGGGTATGTGTGTCAGGGAAGGGGAGGGGGAAAGGTTGCGTGGGGTGACATTGCGTGCCAATGGGTATGTGGGTCAGGGAAGGGGAGGGAAAGGTTGCCAGGGGTGGCATTGCGTGCCAATGTGTATGTGGTATGTGGGTCAGGGAAGGGAAGGGGGAAAGGTTGCGTGGGGTGACATTGCGTGCCAATGGGTATGTGGGTCAGGGAAGGGGAGGGGGAAAGGTTGCGTGGGCTGGCATTGCGTGTCAAAGGGTATGTGGGTCAGGGAAGGGGAGGGGGAAAGGTTGCGTGGGGTGGCATTGCGTGTCAATGGGTATGTGGGTCAGGGAATGGGAGGGGGAAAGGTTGCGTGGGGTGGCATTGCGTGCCAATGGGTATGTGGGTCAGGGAAGGGGAGGGGGAAAGGTTGTGTGGGTGGCATTGCGTGTCAATGGGTATGTGGGTCAGTGAAGGGGAGGGTGGGGTGGCATTGCTTGCCAATGGGTATGTGGGTCAGGGAAGGGGAGGGGGAAAGGTTGCGTGTGGTGGCATTGCGTGACAATGGGTATGTGGGTCAGGGAAGGGGAGGGGGAAAGGTTGCGTGGGGTGGCATTGCGTGTCAATGGGTATGTGGGTCAGGGAAGGGGAGGGGGAAAGGTTGCGTGGGGTGACATTGCGTGTCAATGGGTATGTGGGTCAAGGAAGGGGAGGGAAAGGTTGCGTGGGGTGGCATTGCGTGCCAATGTGTATGTGGGTCAGGGAAGGGAAGGGGGAAAGGTTGCGTGGGGTGGCATTGCGTGCCAATGGTTGTGTGGGTCAGGGAAGGGGAGGGGGAAAAGGTTGCGTGGGGTGGCATTGCGTGTCAATGGGTGTGTGTGTCAGGGAAGGGGAGGTGGAAGGTTGCGTGGAGTGGCATTGCGTGTCAATGGGTTTGTGGGTCAGAGAAGGGGAGGGGGAAAGGTTGCGTGGGGTGGCATTGCGTGTCAATGGGTATGTGGGTCAGGGAAGGGGAGGGGGAAAGGTTGCGTGGGGTGGCATTGCGTGTCAATGGGTATGTGGGATATAAGTCAGACATAGCTAGTTTTCAAACCTATCCCAGGTTTTATTGATCTTTATTTTTGAACACATGTGGTCAAGATCTGATTAAAAATAGCAGAAGATAGCGTGTAAACAAAGAGTTTACCATGTTTAAATAATTCAAGGGCCATACCTCTGCTGTTTCAACACGGCTAATTTTGAATTTATCGCCGCTTTCATCTATTGTGTGACCGAGATAAAAATCAAACATTTCCGAAAAAAAAGAAAGAAAACAAACAGCGGGTGGAGTGGGAGTGGGGGTAGGGTTGGGGTTGGGGGAGGGGTGGCGTGAGGTATGGGACATATGGCTATGGTTGATTTTCAAACTTGTCCTAACTTTTATCGATAGGAATATTAAATCAGTTTTGGAAAGTACCGGATAAAAATGGACCTACCGTGTTAACTGCTGTTTCTGCTCAAATTTGGCTGGTTATTAAACGTATACAAGCTGTCATTGATATACACTTTTTGAAGTTCGGAAAAGATCAAATGAAAAGTGTATATTAAATATGTGTACAACAGAAGAAGAAACATTTCGCTTAAATAAATAACATATTTAGTTGAACAATAAATAAAATTTCCGATAAAAACTGCACACAATGTGTTATTAACTTTAGGGCATTAGGGTGTTACCTTTAGTGCAGGTCGAAAATCGTGTTACCTTTAGTGCAGCTGTTGTTACCTTTAGTCTCAAAAAGTGTTACCTTTAGTGCAGTTTGTTACCTTTAGTGCAGTTTATTACCTTTAGTGCAGTTGTTACCTTAATGGTTGCAACAATGGGATAGGATAACTATAAACACAGATTTATTTGACAATGTCATTTCTTATCAAATGATAATCATGTTTAGGAAAACGTTGTAAATTATTAATGTGTAATGATTGTATATTTACTACGCTGCGTTTACATGTTTTATATGCAAAGAGGAAGTCTAATCTTTAATAGTATCAATGTATATAACAGTAACACCATTTTAAATCACACACCCTCTAACAGTCCCTAGAAACAAATAACAACACAATGCAAACAAAAACAGCGAACATATTATTTAGGATAATCAATTATGCTCATGCGCAATTAAATCTTGCAACAACCTTAATTAAACAGCTAAATCCGAAAACCATTCCCGCGGTTTATAAGTCTACTCCATTGTTCATATGGTCCACGGGCCGTCTGTTTCATGATCCTCGGGCCGTCTACTACCGGTGCCATCTGGTCAACTGACCGTCTACTCCACGGACCTACTTCCATGATCCACTAGCCGCCTGCTCCATGCGTTGTCTAATTCATGCTCCGCGGACGTCTTCACCATGCTCCACTGGCCGCCTTGTTGACCGATGTATGCTCCACGTGTCATCTGTTCTATACTCGGTTTGGCTTCTCCATGGGTCGATTATATCATTATCCAATGCCCGTCGGCCCTACGTGTTGATTTGTATATGCTCTACGTGCCACCTGCTCAATGCGTTGTCTCCTATAGGCTCCTGCTCCATATGCCTTTTTCATTTTATTCCACTGGCCGCCTGCTGACGGGTTGTCAACTCCATGGTCCGTCCGTCTGTTCCATGCTCACCTGTTCATTTGCTGAAAGAGACGTTTGTTCTATGTTCCGCCGCCTCTCTGCCCCACGGGCCCTCTGCTCTACAGGTAGTTTGTTTCATTTTTTTTTGTTCTGCTTCACGGGCCGTATGTTACATTCCTTATGGGACGTCCGCTCCACGGGCCATAACCTGCTTCACGGACCGTGTGTAACAATCTTCATGAGCCGTCTGCTCCACGGGCTGTAACCTACTATATTGGCCGTCCGCTCCATAGACTGTATGTAACCTGCATCACGGGCCGTCTGTTACATTCTTCATGGACCGTCCGCTCCAAGGACGGCCTGTTACATTATAAATGGGCCGTCTGTTCCACGTGCTGTAACCTGCTTCACAGGCATCTGTTATATTCTTCATGGGCCGCCAGTTTCACTGATCGTAACGTGCCTTCTTTCCCATGGTCTGACCGTCTACTCCACGGGCATTCTTCCACGAAACACTGGCCGCCTGCTCCATGGTCTTACTTCCATGACCCACTAACCGCCTGATCCTTGGTCCAACTTCAATGATCCACTAGCCGTCTGCTCCATGGTCCTACTTCCATGATCCACTAGCCGCCCGGTCCGTGGTCCTACATCAATGATCCACTAGCCGCCTGCTCCATGGGCCTACTTCCATGATCCACTAGCCGCCTGCTCCATGGTCCTTCTTCCATGATCCACCAGCCGCCTGTTCCATGTGCCTACTTCCATGATCCACTAGCCCCCTGCTCCATGGTCCTACTTTCATGATACACAAGCCGCCTGCTCCACGGGCCTACTTTTATGATCCACAAGCCGCCTGCTCCATGGTCCTACTTCCATGATCCACTAGCCGCCTGCTCCATGGTCATACTTCCATGATTCATTAGCCGCCTGCTCCATGGTCCTACTTCCATGATCCACTAGCCGCCTGCTCCACGGTCCTACTTCCATGATCCACTAGCCGCCTGCTCCGTGTTCCTACTTCCATGATCCACTAGCCGCCTGCTCCATGGTCCTCCTACTTCCATGATCCACTAGCCGCCTGCTCCATGGTCCTACTTCTATGTCCACTAGTCGCCTGCTCCATGGTCCTACTTCCATGATCCACTAGCCACCTGCTCCATGGTCCTACTTCTATGTCCACTAGCCGCCTGCTCCATGGTCCTACTTCCATGATCCACTAGCCGCCTACTCCATGTACCTACTTCCATGATCCACTAGCCGCCTGCTCCATGGGCCTACTTCCATGATCCACTAGCCGCCTGCTCCATGGTCCTACTTCCATGATCCACTAGCCGCCTGCTCCATGGGCCTACTTCCATGATCCAGTAGCCGCCTGCTCCATGGTCCTACTTCCATGATCAACTAGCCGCCTGCTCCATGGTCCTACTTCCATGATCCACTAGCCGCCTGCTCCATGGTCCTACTTCCATGATATACTAGCCGCCTGCTCCATGGTCCTACTTCCATGATCCACTAGCCGCCTGCTCCATGGTCCTACTTCCATGATCCACTAGCCGCCTGCTCCATGGTCCTACTTCCATGATCCACTAGCCGCCTGCTCCATGGGCTTACTTCCATGATCCAGTAGCCGCCTGCTCCATGGTCCTACTTCCATGATCCACTAGCCGCCTGCTCCACGGTCCTACTTCCATGATCCACTAGCCGCCTGCTCCATGGTCCTACTTTCATGATCCACTAGCCGCCTGCTTCATGGTCCTACTTCCATGATCCAGTAGCCGCCTGCTCCACTTCCATGATCCACTAGCCGCATGCTCTACGGGCCTACATTCATGAGCAACTAGCCGCCTGCTCCATGCGTTGTCTAATTCATGCTCCGCGGACGTCGTACCTATGCTCCACTGGCCGCCTGCTGACCGCTGTTTGCTCCACGTGCCATCTGTTCTATACTCCGCGGTTTGCCTTCTCCATGGGCCGATTATATCATTATCCAATGCCCGTCGGCCCTACGTGTTGATTTTTATATGCTCTACGTGCCACCTGCTCAATATGTTGTCTCCTGCTCCACATGACTTTTTAATTTTTCTCCACTGGCCGCATGCTGACGGGTTGTCAACTCCATGGTCCGTCCGTCTGTTCCATGCTTACCTGTTCATTTGCTACAATAGACGTTTGTTCTATGTTCCTCCGCCTCTCTGCTCCACGGGCCCTCTGCCATACAGGTAGTTTGTTTCAGGGTTTTTTTGTTCGACGTCCCGTCTGCTTCACAGGCTGTCTGTTACATTCCTTATTGGACACAGGCTGTAATCTGCTACATGGACCGTCCGCTCCAAGGGCCATAACCTGCTTCATAGACCGTCTGTTACAATCTTCATGAGCCGTCTGCTCCACGAACTGTAACATACTACATGGGCCGTCCTCTCCATAGGCTGTATGTTACTGCATCACGGGCCGTCTGTGACCGTCCGCTTCAAGGATCGTCTGTTACCTTATAAATGGGCCGTCTGTTCCACGTGCTGCAACCTGCTTCACAGGCGTCTGTTACATTCTTCATGGCCGCCAGCTTTAAGGATCGTAGTAACCTGCTTCACGGACCGTCTGTTACATTATTTATGGGCCGTTGGCCCCACGGACCTTAACCTGCTTCATGGGCCATCAGTTACATTCTGCTTGTGCCGTCCGCTCCAAGGGCGATAACTTGCTTCACGGGCCGTCTATTATAATCTTCATTGACCATCCGCTCCACGGGTGCCTGCTACATGGGCCGTCCGCTCCTCGTGCTGTAACCTGCTTCACGGGCCGTCTGTTACATTATGCATGGTCCGTCCGCCTCACCGACTGGTTCCTACCACGGGGTCTGTATCATTCTTCATGTGCGTCCGCTCCAAGGGCAATAACCTGTTTCACGGGACGTCTGTTACAATCTTCACGGGCCGTCCGCTGTAACCTGCTACATGGGCCGTCCACTCCACAGGATGTAACCTGCAACATGGGCCGTCCTCTCCATAGAATGTAACCTGCTTGAAGGGCCGTCTGTTACATTCTATATTAGACGTCTTTTCCACCGGCTGTAACCTGCTTCACGGGCCATATGTTACTTACTTCATGGACCTTCCTTTCCCAAGGCCGCCTGTTACATTCTACATTGACCGTCTATTCCACGGGCTGTAACCGGTTTCACGGGCTGTCATATTTTTTATGGTTCGTCCGCTCCATGGATCGTAACTGCTTCACGGGCGGTCTGTAACCTGCATCACAGGCCATCTGTTACATAATTCATGGACCGTTAACTCCATGGGGCTGTAACCTTCCCGCCTGTAATATTCCTGTTATATTATACATGGATCGTCTGTTTCACGGGATGTAACCTGCTTCTCGGGCTGTCACATTCTTCATAGTACATCCGCTCCACGGACCATAACATGCTTCACGGACCATCTGTTACAGCCAGCAACTCCTACAATAAAGCAACTATTACTAATAAAAGAACTCTTACTAATAAAATAATTCTTACTAATAAAACAACTCCTACTAATAAAACAACTCCTACCAATAAAACAACTATTACCAATAAAACAACTCTTACTAATAAAATAATTCTTACTAATGAAGCAACTCTTACCAATAAATAACTCTTACCAATAAAACATCTCTTACCAATAAAACAACTCCTGTCGATAAAACAAATCTTACCAATAAAAACCAACTCCTACCAAAAAAACAACTCTTACCAATAAAACAACTCTTACCAATAAAACAACTCTTACCAATACAATATATTGGTTTCCCGACGTCATTATGCTCATGGACATATTTAACCTTTTGTTTAATTTGTATGTGGGCTACATGGAATTGGGCTTTTGGTTGTGGCAGGGGCCTTGTTTCTATATTTTGTGTAGGGAGGAGGGGAGGGGTAGGGGGAGGGGTCGTGGCCAGAGTATGTTTGGGCCCGCACCCGAACCCAAATAATTGACCGTGACAAAATACCAAAAAAAGTATAGTTTGCACTTTTTGGTATTTGTTATTCTAAAACATAACGTGCACGCTTTGATATGCTAAAAGATAACGTGCACTTATTGGTATGCTAAAATAACATATTATTGAAGTGTATTGGCGAGTAGGTTTGACATTTGATTTAAATAGATGCCAATGCGGTTGTCAGGACATGTTCAGAAAAGTACCACCCACTCCCCCACCGCCCCTATATTTAAACTGCTCCTACGCCTATGCATGTATTCTTGTACACGTTAGTGGCCTCTGTAGCTCAGCCCTGCAGACACTGTCCCGCGTGGATTCAATCCCGAGCGGCTGCACCTTTATTCTCTCCCTTTCAGGTCTTCCTATTGTAGCGTAGTAAAGATGCTGTGTGGTACCGTATTTGAGCCAAACCGAATAATTCGTTCGAATTAAGGACACGTCTTTAATTCGGTTGGAAAAAGACGTATTAGAGCCAATGTGGTCCAAGTGCGGTGCATATGTACTCACCACCCGTATTAGGGACACACGTGTATAATTGTATTTATGTAAGTATCACCAGTATGGTGGCATATTGCTGCCATTAGATAGCTAAATAACTATCTAGATATTTTTAACATTTTATCTAGATAACTGTCAACTATCTAGATAAATTATCTATATTTTCTAGATTATCTGGATAAACCATCTGGCTACCATCGTAGCGTCGTACATCGCACTTTCATCATCGTAACAACGTACATTCATCATCGTACCAAAGTATATAGTTTTATCATCGTAACAACGTACATTCATCAGTGTACCATCGTATACAGTTTTATCATCGTAACAACGTACATTCATCAGTGTACCATCGTATATAGTTTTATCATTGTAACAACGTACATTCATCGTCGTACCATCGTATATAGTTTCATCATCGTAACAACATACATTCATCATCGTACCATCGTATAAAGTTTCATCGTCGTAAAGCGTACATTCATCATCGTACCATCGTATATATTTTTATCATCGTAACAACGTACATTCATCATCGTACCATCGTATATAGTTTTATCATCGGACCAAGATGCACGAATCTATGCAGCCACTTTACTAAATATAATGTACAAGGTATTGAGGATTTTAAAAATTGGCAAAACTGTTCAACATCACAAGAAGATGCATATAGTGAATAGTATAAACCTGAAATGACACGCGGTATTTTTACATTTGATATTTTGTTTACAAACTATGTGCGAGTATACAATTAAACATTTTAAATAAAAACTAATATTTGAATTGTAAGTTAAGGACTGGTGGTGTTTCCTACAAAATCTTTCTTCTCAAAACCTGCACCAAAGACGCATTTTATGACACTTCAGTCGGAGCTGTTCTGTGAACCCAGTGGCAGTGGTCGAGCAACAGACTGGCAATGGATTATGTATACTATAGAACCGAGCTGTATAATTAACCACTAATGCGAGATCTGACTGACAATAATTTTAATGTATCAAACGTATAAGCTGAAGAACAATAAGATTACTCGTAGCAAATATGTTATGAAATACATGATTATTATAATACAAATACTTCCATTACGTAGCTCGTAATACACTCAATCAGATATACTTGTCTTATGTGCGTCCGATATTGGAATATGCATATGCTTCCGCTATATAGGATGGACTTATTTCTTTCGAACAACTTAACTTGGAAAAGTTACAATATGAATCAGTTCGTATATGACTGGGCTCAGTATCCACAAACGTTTAATATAATAAATTGGGTGGGTTTCACTTTCTGATAAAAGGAAAGTTCAAAAACTTATTTCAGTGAATAATGTTAAAAACAGAAGCATTCCAAATTATATTTCAAGCATTTTCCCGCAGCTAGTAGGAGATATCAGTGCATATAAGCTAAAAAACAACGATAACTACGCCACTAGTGCTAGGAGAACTTATAACTCGTTTCCGTCCTCTCTTAAAGAGACTAACCCTCCTAATAACAGCAAATCTACACTACAACACCGTTTATATAAAGTCTGGCCAGGAGTTTAGTTGGTAACTCTTAATTCGACGGTCTAGTAAGAACCAGTACTGTACACCTCCCGCCATCCGTAAAAATCGACACTTCCTCACGTACAAGTCGAGCTCCCAGTAGGTTTAGAAACGGTGTACATACGTTTACAAAATGTGTTGTTTGGCGGCATAGCTACTTTAAACTATGTAATAAATACGAAATTCGCACACGATCTTAGTTATCAAGAGAAGACTATTAACATCTTTATTTTCGAGTTCAATGAATGAATGGTGTTTTACGGCACGTCGACACATATATAGGTCATATTTGGCGCAAAAACCGACGAAAGATGAAGAAATAAAGTAGTAATTAAAAATGAATGTGTAAATATAAAGATAAAACTATTAAAAAATAAGGGATGATATTTTCGAGTACAAAGGTGCCAAAATACTACTTATGTAACACATACTATATGAGGTCATTGTCTCTCACATGTCCTTACATGTTTCTCCTTTTCGAGTCCTCACAACACCTCAACCCTTGCAGGGGCGTAGCCAAAGCCTTTTGGAGAATACGCCCTGGGAGAGGGTGCGGGAGGGGGTGTCCCCCTCCTGCTGGTGGTGGTCCGGATTTTTTTTGAAATTTGAGATCAATTTCGGAGGTTTGTGGCTTCATTTCAGCGAGATTTTGGAGGCTCCATTCATTAAGTGTGTTATTAAAAATAGTGCCTCACCCCCTACCTCCATTCAATTGTTATTGCTGATTTTGAAAAATAAGCACTTTTATTTTTTCACATTCGATTTTACAGAGTACGCCCGGGCGTACAGGAGTATGCCTAAATACGCCCCTGCCTTACATGTCCCAATCTTCAAATCAGCTATCATTTAAACGATAGTAGATGTGAGGACAGATGTGAGGATTGTGACTTGTATTTGTCCTTTATCCTCACATGAACTGATGTCATCTCTCTCTCTCTCTCTCTCTCTATCGCGCGCGCTCGCGCTCTCTTTGAAGGGTTTAATCTAATGTTCGTAGACCCAACCCATCTATCATTCTAAAATTTCTATCGTATATAATTATGTTGATATTACTCTGTATGTAAAATATTGGCAATAACATATGTTTACATCACAAAGTTACTTACTAATTAATAGCAATGATTGAACAAAATTAATGCAAGTTATGTATAAAAAACTAATCCTTTAAAACCCACTTTATAAATGCGCGTTCGTGGCGAGCTTTCCCATATCGGATGTGGTAGAGGTTACATTGCACCATTGCGTTTGTGCTTCCGTGGTGTATAGTGCCTGATAAAAAACGTTTCCCTGCCTTACTAGTGATACAAAATGCATACTTTTGATTGCTTTTTGTTATAATTACCTATAATTCAGCCAAATGATGTATTGTGAACATTAATTTGTGTTTGTTTGTGTTTGTTTGAGATATTTAATTAAAATTGACATAGACAGTAAAGCGAAAGTAGAAATGGGGTAAATCTATCTGTGACGTGTCAAAATAGAACGTGATGTCATTTAACAGACTGGCTTGTTCTTACACGATACATGACAACCTGCTTTTATTGCATTTTTATATTGGCGGACGCTCGATCGTTTGATTGATATGTGTTTTAAAATTTTCTAGGGAGAAAAATGCGCTTTTTTTTTATCTCTTGATATACATTAATTCTCTTAATTTACATTAATTCGTCCTATATAAAACAAAGATGGAAAACCAATGGTGCAATGTAACCTAGATAACGATCGAGTTCATAATGTATTGCGTCGCTTTTATATTCTCGAGGAATATAAACCAGGTCAATATCGTATTTATTTAGATATTTTATCGTAAAGCAGAGCAGAACAAAATGGCGACATCAGAAAGTTTGGAGCGTAGTTTACGCGGAGAGTCGGATGAATCTTTTGATTTTACGTGTTCGTCTTGTGTAATGAAAAACAGAAACAGAGAAGCTACGAAGTTTTGTTTGGAATGTCAGGACTATTATTGTGACACGTGTGTCGAATGTCATAAGGATATACGTGCAATGAAGGGCCACACACTACTGGGGAAGTCAGAGTTCCCGACAACGGTATCACAGAGCCTGATGTCATTGCCTACGGAACGATGTAGCGATCATCCCGCCAAGGTACTGGACATGTACTGCAATAGCCATGATCAGATTGGGTGCCATGTCTGCATGGCTGTTAAACATAGGTACAGTAATTCGCTGCCACTATTTGAATAACACCAGTTTGTTTGCATGGTGTTTTACGTCTTGTTAGCACGTGTTAACTAGGCCATATATGAAGGTCGATTTTTGTTAGAGGCAGACCATCCCGATTTCCATACCACAACTGTATACTTCCTGCCATCCGTAAGAATCGACACTTTTTCGCATGACAAGTCGAGCTCCCAGTGGGATTCGTACTCGCAGCGGTGAGAGACGAGAACGTTTTAGACGCAGCGTCTTTACCATCGTTGCCACGGAGGTTTTACAAAATACAAGATATTCATTTCTTAACAGGGGAATCATCAGACTTTTCGCGCGGTCAGGGGTCCGATTTAAAATTGACAAATATTTTTCTGTTCTATAGGGCTACAACAGGGCTTAAGAGTTATGTTCCCCTATTGTGTAATCCTATTGAGACTGCCTTTAAAAATGATAAAAATTATAACTCAAACAATCTTGAATATTTTTACATGAAACTTCCAGTTTAATATGTTTACACATTTATCTAGGCAGTGCTACACTTGAATTATAAATACATACTTGATAAATCAGTGAATTAGTCAATACACACATTACATTGAGTATGAAATAAGCTGAGTATGGATCAATACACACTTTTATAAACGTTGTATTTGTTAATGCACTTTCAATGGGATTCCACAAAAGGGGACATAATCCTTAACGTAAACTAATGCATATTTTTGCACAGAAATATGTCTTATCCTACGTCGCACACCGGGATAAATATAAGCATTTTAATTTTGATTCCACTGAAAATATATGGTTAATTCAGTTTTTAGACAAATAAAAACCACACGGTTCTTACAACATATTTGTCTTTTATGTCATTTTTATCATGAATTGGGAAATTTTTTGCTGTTTATACTTCTAGAAAATCTTTGATATATATTGATTTTCTTTTTAAAGTAGCTATCCCGCCAACAACAGCCAATTACGTAAACATATGTACACCGTTTCTAAACCTACTGACGACGAGGATTATATATAACTTACATAACTGAAGAATCATAAATCTGTAGAAAAAATATAAATGGCTTTAATCAGACAGACCAAAGCCCAAAACTGGAGCGTCGAATTGAGTAACCAACTCATAATTAATTTTACGCATATTCAGTCATTGTTATTTTAAGAACCGATGAATATACCTATACGTTTAATCAGCACATATATATTAGTATATGATCTGAACATCTGTACAGCGTTTTGATAATGGTTTTGTAGTGAAATTTTGCCGTTATTTGGAGGATTAGTGCCTTGAAGTTATAACATACAGCACTTTAATAAAAAACATTAAATGAGTAGAATGAAAGATCACATCATGTATTACATGTCTCTTGTAGTGAAAGATCAACATGTATTACATGTCTCTTGTAGTGAAAGATCATCATGTATTACATGTCTCTTGTAGTGAAAGATCATCATGTATTACACGTCTCTTGTAGTGAAAGATCATCATGTATTACACGTCTCTTGTAGCGAAAGATCATCATGTATTACACGTCTCTTGTAGTGAAAGATCATCATGTATTACATGTCTCTTGTAGTGAAAGATCATCATATATTACATGTATGTTGTAGTGAAAGATCAACATATATTACATGTCTGTTGTAGTGAAAGATCATCATGTATAACATGTCTCTTGTAATGAAAGATCATCATGTATTACATGTCTATTGTAGTGAAAGATCAGCATTTCTCGTAGAAAACTAATTAACGATCAGTTTATTGATTATTTTAAATATGAATACATCATGAAACTAAAAATCGATTATTCAAAACATTCAGGGCATTTTCTCTTCAAATTGGGAAGGAAGGGGCCCATCGCTTTAAACTTGAGGAATTTTAGTTCACTTTCCATTGAAATTGAGGGGACAGAGCGTGATTTTAGCTATAGCTAATTATAACGCGTCATTTCTGCTTCAGAATTGTGAATGGCCATCTATCCGCATTTGCATAAAATTACCATGTCATTCAGTTATATAAAAGGTGCACGTGCCCAAGATTCGGCCTCGTGCTTTATCCAGTCTACCTAGTGTTTATGCAAATGACTGGTCTGGAAAACTCAATGACTCAAAGCGTTTTTGAAATCATAAGTATTAATTCATATACGGCTTTAAAACCCGAGAAGAACTGTTGTGATTTAAGTACACTTTATTTGTATGTGACAAACAAGATCAAATTTAATAACTCAGGTTATTGTTTTATCATTTCAAAATGTTAGGGTGATTCCTTTTTGCATCAATTATAGAACATACCCTCTCTAAAAAAACGTAATTTGACATCAATGCTGGGTTTACTACATTATTTTAAAATAGAACATAAATTGGCTTAAAACAAAAACATGATCATGATATGACATACAGATTATTTAACACTCGATGGTAGACGTGTTTTGTTTTTTCACTCACTCGCATACGCTTGTTCGTGAAAAGAACCACACGTCTACCATCTCGTGAAGGATTTCCCTATAATCGAACACAGCAGTTAAATAATCTGTTTATTACATTTTAAATGAGTTTATTCTGATCAGTTTATCATGATTGTAACCGAACTTATTCGCTTTATTCAACGCTATCGGCGGATGACGTCGACGTCAGCGCCACTTTATTGACGTCATAACTCAGCGTCACAGTTAGTTATTTTTGTGTTCGGAGGTAATTATTAATATCTAGCGATTATGAATATTCTTTCACAAAGAAATCTCAATCTTTTACCGAAGAAAATGTAATAAATTCAAATCGTCTTCAGTCCCTTTAACATGTTTAAGAATAACAATCCACGTTTGTATAATGGAACATTATCTATTTTCAGCTTTAAACACTATATTATATTAATCGTTATGCGATTTTCGATACAGTGCAACCTTTAATATTGTTAACGATTGATAATTGTATTATATATATAGGTCGTGTGTGGATCCTGCCTACATTCCTGAAGAAATCGACAACATTATGAAAGCAGAAGATGTTCAGAAGATAAAGGAGGACATGGTAAAGGCCAAGATTCGCATGGAAGAACTGATTCAAGGTCGACATAATAACCTCGCTGAATTGGAACAGGACAAGGTCATTGCTTTTGGTAAAATCAAAGAAGTACGGGAGAAGATAAACGTCGCCTTAGATGAATTAGAGAAAACAACAATTAACGATTTTAAAGCAAAGAGTAAGGACATTGCCAACCAAATCACTGTAGAGCTGGAAGCAATGGATGCCATTGTAAAAGATATTGAAACATGCCAACAGCAATTAGATTCAGCAGAAGGAAATCGATCACAACAGTTTGTATGCACGAAGAAGGGTCAGCAGAATATATCCGAGGCAGACAAAGTGATCACTGATGTAGCTCAATCATCGGGAAATACGAGGATTGAGTTTGAACAAGATCCTAAAATTGAACAGTTTTTAAAGAGACTTTCGTCACTCGGTAAGATACAGGAAAAGGCAGATGGACGTCTTAAACAAGTCCAACAACATGATTGTCTATACAAAGTCACAAGTAAACAAACGGTTGATGTAAGTGCTAGTGGTGACCGTAAAACTTGTAAGATATATGGATCTTGCATCTTGAAATCCGGCAACATTTTACTAGCAGACTATAATAACCAGAAGCTTAAGCAATTAGACGGTTCCACATACAAAGTGAATGACCAGTGTGATATGCCAGGCGGTAGGCCCAGCGCAGTATGTGAACTGAGTCCACAAGAAGCCGCCGTTACCATGTACAACAACACCATGCATATCGTCTCCTTGGGATCCAGGATGGTACTAACTCGGTCAGTAAAGACGAATCATAATTGTTGGGGACTTGCTTTCAGTCGTGGTGAGATGTTCGTATCAGATGTTGCCAAACAAGTCTATGTTTACGATACATCCGGGACACTCTTGAGAACAATATGTAAGGACCAATCAGGAGAAGATATATTTTCTAGCAGCCGACACGTTGCTGTGAGTGATGACGGCAACAAGGTGTATGTCGCCGATTCCAACAAAGGCGTGGTCACTCTGGACAGGCAGGGGAGGGTACTCTCGCGGTTCAGTGATCAAGAGTTAAAGGGAGCTTCGGGCGTTTGTGGCGATGGTTGTGGGAATATATTTGTATGTGGGTATGATTCACACAATGTGCTACAGATTGGACAGAGCGGGAATAAACTTGGTGTGCTGGCGAAACAATCAGACAGTATTGTTAGTCCTGTGTCAGTGTGTTATGATAGGTCAAATTCTAGACTGGTTGTTACCAACTACGTCAATAACAACTTCGAGGTATTCAATTTGATGTGAACAGCAAAATAACATCATACAACACCCGTATTTCCTTTAAAGGGACGCACGGCAATCTTCATTTTTTAAAAACTCGCGGTGTCACGCTAGTTTTTCTGCATAACTTGCATAAGTTGTTCAATCATTGATATTAATTATAAACATACTATTAAGAAATGTGTTTTTGCATATATTTTTTTTTATATTATTGCATCAATAATATGTTAAAACTGATAGTATAATAAGACGAAATAGTGAATACTTAAAATTTGATTTATTAAATGTAACGAGGATAAAAGTAAAAATGATACTGATATATAATTCGAGACACCCATTTCAAACACTTCAAGATTGCCGTGTGTCCCTTTAATAACAACGTTCTTGCATAATCGAGCACTTTGCTATGATTTATAACGTATACACGAATTTTAATTTGTAAACCAATATTCATAAATATCATTAATGTGATAGAGTTGAGTATCTGTTGATATTGTATCCACGACTTGAGTATCTGTTGATATTGTATCCACGACTTGAATATCTGTTGATATTGTATCCACGAGTTGAGTATCTGTTGATATTGTATCCACGAGTCTGTTGATATTGTATCCACGATTTGAGTATATGTTGATATTGTATCCACGAGTTTTGTTTAATACGTGTTATATAACTGCAGATATTGTATCCACGAGTTTTTTAAATTTGTGTTATATAACTGCATCAGCGAACCGCATGTGTGTTGAACAATAAAACCGTCTGAGAATTAAAGTTATTTTAGTTTGAAATGTATACCTGAGGTATATGTATGACTGTACACCCGAGCTATATTTAGCAATAAAGCCTACTTAAACTGCAACAACTGAGTCGTGTTTATTTAAAGGGACAAACGGTAATCTTGATATTTTAAACTCGCGGGGTCTCGCTAGTTTTTCTACGTAGCTTGTATTGTTCAATCATTTATATTAATTATTAGAATAGTATAAAGCAAATTGCTCTTTACCAGTTTACGTATTACTTAGTGTGGAATATATAGCACTAATAATGTATGTAAACATTTGGCATGACAACTCAAAATGTCAATTAATTATATGCAAGTAGGTTTAATGTCAAACTGATTCTGGATTAATAAATCTGGGTGATAATGTTAATGCTTGATAAAAACTTCAAAATTACCACGTGTCCCTTTAAACTGACTTGCTAATCACCGTGACGTGACGTGCGATCTTCGTATCTGTTTGGAACAAAAAAATCCACTAGAGATAACGATGTACCATTGCGCTGTGAATTCGTGTTCAAAAATTATTTCACACTGGCGCAAAACGGCATATGATACAAGTAATTGTCATAAAACTACATTTGATGATAGTAGTTTCATATAATTTATTTTCATCCATATTCAAGTAAATGCTCATTTTCCACGCATTACAACGAAGTATTCAGTGGATATGTAAGTAAATATGTAAGGAAATTATCAATAAATGATTTAGGCTGAAAAAATGTCACACTTTCCGTCCATTAAACTTTGAACTCGGCTGTTCTATTAGATTGCGGAACAAGTTCTTACCACGCTCGATGACTGCTGCCTGGTAAATGCAATCTCTCCCAGAGAACAAGTTCTTACCACGCCCGATGACTGCTGCCTGGGTAAATGCAATCTCTCCCAGAGAACAAGTTCTTACCACGCTTTATGACTGCTGCCTAGGTAAATGCAATCTCTCCCAGAGAACAAGTTCTTACCACGCCCGATGACTGCTGCCTGGTAAATGCAATCTGTCCCAGAGAACAAGTTCTTACCACGCCCTATGACTGCTGCCTGGGTAAATGCAATCTCTCCCAGAGAACAAGTTCTTACCACGCCCTATGACTGCTGCCTGGGTAAATGCAATCTCTCCCAGAGAACAAGTTCTTACCACGCCCGATGACTGCTGCCTGTGTAAATGCAATCTCTCCCAGAGAACAAGTTCTTACCACGCCCGATGGCTGCTGCCTGGGTAAATGCAATCTCTCCCAGAGAACAAGTTCTTACCACTCTCGATGACTGCTGCCTGGGTAAATGCAATCTCTCCCAGAGAACAAGTTCTTACCACGCCCGATGGCTGCTGCCTGGGTAAATGCAATCTCTCCCAGAGAACAAGTTCTTACCACGCTCTATGACTACTGCCTGGGTAAATGCAATCTCTCCCAGAGAACAAGTTCTCACCACGCTCGATGACTGCTGCCTTGGTAAATGCAATCTCTCCCAGAGAACAAGTTCTTTCCACGCTCTATGACTGCTGCCTGGGTAAATGCAATCTCTCCCAGAGAACAAGTTCTTACCACGCTCGATGACTGCTGCCTGGGTAAATGCAATCTCTCCAAGAGAACACGATCTTAACACGCCCGATGACTGCTGCCTGGGTAAATGCAATCTCTCCCAGAGAACAAGTTCTTACCACGCTCGATGACTGCTGTCTGGGTAAATGCAATCTCTCCAGAGAACAAGTTCTTACCACGCCCGATGACTGCTGCCTGGGTAAATGCAATCTCTCCCAGAGAACAAGTTCTTACCACGCCCGATGACTGCTGTCTGGGTAAATGTAATCTCTCCAAGAGAACAAGTTCTTACCACGCCCGATGACTGCTGTCTGGGTAAATGTAATCTCTCCAAGAGAACAAGTTCTTACCACGCCCGATGACTGCTGCCTGGGTAAATGCAATCTCTCCCAGAGAACAAGTTCTTACCACGCCCGATGACTGCTGTCTGGGTAAATGTAATCTCTCCAAGAGAACAAGTTCTTACCACGCCCGATGACTGCTGTCTGGGTAAATGCAATCTCTCCCAGAGAACAAGTTCTTACCACGCTCGATGACTGCTGTCTGGGTAAATGCAATCTCTCCGAGAGAACAAGTTCTTACCACGCTCGATGACTGCTGTCTGGGTAAATGCAATCTCTCCAGAGAACAAGTTCTTACCACGCCCGATGACTGCTGTCTGGGTAAATGCAATCTCTCCCAGAGAACAAGTTCTTACCACGCCCGATGACTGCTGCCTGGGTAAATGCAATCTCTCTCAGAGAACAAGTTCTTACCACGCCCGATGACTGCTGTCTGGGTAAATGCAATCTCTCCCGGAGAACAAGTTCTTACCACGCTCGATGACTGCTGCCTGGGTAAATGCAATCTCTCCCAGCGAACAAGTTCTTACCACGCCCGATGACTGCTGCCTGGGTAAATGCAATCTCTCCCAGAGAACAAGTTCTCACCACGCTCTATGACTGCTGCCTGGGTAAATGCAATCTCTCCCAGAGAACACGTTCTTACCACGCTCGATGACTGCTGCCTGGGTAAATGCAATCTGTCCCAGAGAACACGTTCTTACCACGCCCGATGACTGCTGCCTGGGTAAATGCAATCTCTCCCAGAGAACAAGTTCTTACCACGCTCGATGACTGCTGCCTGGGTAAATGCAATCTCTCCCAGAGATCAAGTTCTTACCACGCTCGATGACTGCTGCCTGGGTAAATGCAATCTCTCCCAGAGAACAAGTTCTCACCACGCTCGATGACTGCTGCCTGGGTAAATGCAATCTCTCCCAGAGAACAAGTTCTTACCACGCTCGATGACTGCTGCCTGGGTAAATGCAATCTCTCCCAGAGAACAAGTTCTTACCACGCTCGATGACTGCTGCCTGGGTAAATGCAATCTCTCCAGAGATCAAGTTCTTACCACGCTCGATGACTGCTGCCTGGGTAAATGCAATCTCTCCCAGAGAACAAGTTCTCACCACGCTCTATGACTGCTGCCTGGGTAAATGCAATCTCTCCCAGAGAACAAGTTCTTACCACGCTCGATGACTGCTGCCTGGGTAAATGCAATCTCTCCCAGAGAACAAGTTCTCACCACGCTCGATGACTGCTGTCTGGGTAAATGACAAGTAATCGCGCCTTCTTTACGGGTTTGATGGGATCGTAGAAAACTTTACATTACTCCATAAACAGACTCAATAAAACCGATTCGCCTACTTTTATCTCTTGTGTTTGTTACTTTCAAGGGATCCACTTTTCAGTATTTAGATAAAATGAAAAAAATAAACATTCGGGTGGTGGTGATGATTGGGTGGTGGAATTGTTTGGCGGGGTGTGTGGGGGAGGTGTGGTGAAATTGAATGTTGTTTAACGGCTCATCAACACAGTATAGGTTATTTAGAGCCGCCCCAGAGAGAGGGGAAAGATACATAGGAATCCGGGAACCTGCCCTACTCTTATTATCGAATAGATTCCTATGGTTCTTTAACGTGCTCTGAGGATAGACCGATACACGGGACCGCCCGGTTCACGTCCCTATCCGACGGACGAGGCTAAGGTAAAGTGTCTTGCCCAAGAACACACCGACGGAACTCAGTGGCACCACGGAGGATTGAACCCGGGGCCTCCGGTTACAAATCCGCCGCGCTACCGACTGCGCCACGCCAGCCCCCTAGGAGGTGTGGTGGGAGGGTGGGGATGGGGGCGAAACATATTGATGAATTTATAAAACAAAACAACACAAAGATATGTAAAAAAAAAAGAAGAGTATATATTCGGGTGGTGGTGATGATGGGGTGGTGGGATGGTTGTTGGTTGTTGGGGTGGCGGGTGGGGGTGGGGGAGGGGGAGGCGAAACATATTGATACATTCGTGTGGTGGTGATGATGATGTTTGGGGATAGTTGGGGATTGGGGGCGCGGGGGGGGGGGCGGGGGGGGGGCGGGTTTGGAGCGGGGGCGCATCATTGATATAGATGTAGATTTGATAAAAACAAAACAACAGACATATGTAAAAAAAAATCGGGTGGTCATGATGCGGTAGGGTATGTTGGGGGTGGTTGTGGGCGTGTGAGGCGAAACAAATTGATAATTTAAAAACAAAATGACATAGAGATATGTAAAAAAAAACACATTAATTCGGGTGGTGGTATGATCGGGTGGGGTGGGGGTTGTGGAGGGGATGGGGAGGGGATGGGGCGGGTGCGGGGTGACAACATAGGTATAGGTGTATAATTGATAAACCAAACAAAACATAAATATGTAAAGAAAATATCGAGTTTCAGGTGTGTGTGGGGTGGGGTGGGGTTGGGTAAAGATCGGTAAAAAAATCGGGTTTCAAGTGGTGGTGTGTGTGGGGTGGGGTGGGGTTGGGTAAAGATTGGTAAAAAAATCGGGTTTCAAGTGTTGGTGGGGTAGGGCGGGGGGGGGGGTGCGCAACATAACTATACGTGTAAGAATTGACCAAACCAACAGAAATATGAAAAAAACGGATTTCGATAGGGGTGGGGGCTGGCGTTAGGTGGTGGGGGGAATGGCAACATAGCTATATGTGTAAGAAATTGAACAAAAGAACACCGAAATATCAAGTTTCGGGATTGGGGTTCGGGAGCGTGAATGGGGAAGCCCATGCCCCAATATGGGTGCAGTATAAATAAGATAAATAATGAATTTGGGTGACATAAGAAAAATATTTTAAGAGATATAGATATATACAACAGCTTACACGCAAACATTTATCTGTCTTTATTGTACATTTTATGGGCCATCATAATTTTGGGTTCCTGGATCCCAGAATTTGTAGAAGACACAATTACTTCGGCAACATACTATAAGGAAACCAATTCCCGAATTTAGTTGAGATAGGACAAGACCTGTAAACACAGTTTACACGCAAAATTTGATGTGAAATGAGACACATTTTTAAGGGCTATCATAATTTGGTTCCATGGAGCGCAGGGGTTACAGAAACCAAAATTACTTATAACAGCCCTTAAGATCATGCTATAAGGAAGCCCATGGCCAAATTTAGTTGTGCTAGGATAAGAAATGTAAGAGACGTAGACTTGTAAACACAGCTTACACGCAAACCTTGATGTGGGACGCCGACCCCGACGCCGGGGTGATTACATAAGCTAGATCTTATTCTTCGAATAGTCGAGCTAGCAAAATCCGGGCGGAGGGGAGGTTAATGTCACCGGACACCCAAAATAAGGGATATGCCTAGGTTTAAATTTCAGGGCTGGCTATGGGCCTGTTTTCATTTAAAATAGCTTTACAAATCATTTGACTTGATTAAAGAAAATTAAATATTTAAATAATTTAACATAGGAAAAAATAATTACTAGTATATGAAGTTAATAATTCTTAAAAAACTTTGAGTTTTTTAGTTAACACTTACCCGGCCGTACAGGCGGAAGCTGACATTTTTAACATATTGTTTTCAGCTGGAAGAATCTTTGGTTTCACGGATTGAGTAAAATATTTTCTGTTCATTTTAAAATGTAATCAATTAGACTTTTAATGTTCAGATTGCCAATTCATATATAATGGTTGCATTCCCCCCCCCCATACCCCCCCCCCCCCCCCCCCCCCGTGTAAACATAAATCTGAGGCCCACCACGAAACATTGGGATGTGGCGCCCTCTATGTGATAAGACTATATAGAAGAAACTCTCTCTCTCTATCCTCCCACCACCCTTCCTTCCTTCAACCACCTCTCTCTCTCTCATTTCCCTCTCGTTCCCTCCATGCCTCCCCCTACCTCCCTCCCTACTTCCCGCTTTCTTTCGATCTCTCTCTCTTTTCTTCTATTAGACCCATTCGTCGAAAAGAAGTTGTCCTACGTTTAATTATAGGTATTGTTTCGGATTATAATAAGGACTTATAAGGTTGTTTTGAGTAAGTTCATATTTAACTTCCTTTTCAGTTTCTAATGCCTTGTATTCCTATTATGTTATTCTACAGAATATTGGTCTCATTAGTTCGTTCGTCAACTGTCGTCTGTTAAAATCCAGATATAGGTTTACCACCACTAATTACATGTAAACCTCCGAGGTGTATCGAATGTAGTTCCTATAATAAAATGTAATCCCTCCTTTTTTGATGGAAATGGGAATTATAAGTAAGGGAAAACTGCACATTTTATATTCGATTTTGTGGTCATATGTATAAGAAGCGTATCAATAGGTTTTACTGGATCACTGATGAACATTTTCGAAATTTTGACTCTATACTTACACTTTGTGAGCAATAAAAACAGCTAATCAGTGAAACAACTGCACTCTTGACCTGTTTAGTAAACAAACACGAACTTTCTTACATGTCTTGTGACCCACCATTTCTGGTGATTTTTCAAGTGGAAAATTAGTTTTCTATATGAACATTACACTGCTGCATTATTCATACTTGAGTTGAATTTGCAGCAAATCATTATATGTGACACTTTAACATTGGTGTCTATGGGGACAATAATTAGTGGTTTCATACCTATAAGACCAGTAGTCGAGTCACAAAGTACCTGAAGAGTCTCATACAATACCGCCCTTACCTCATTAATATGCAGTGAACTAGGTAGTGCGCATGTTGTATGAACCCACACGTATATAGTAATCACTTGGTACAACGTGCGTAATAACCGTTAGATTTCTTTCAGTACGTGTGCCTTTTATCGTGATTGTGTAGCTTTAAGCTGTGTTTACCGGTCTATATCACTTACATTTCTTGTCCTAGCCAAATTAGTATTATCTAAAGGGCTGCATAAGTAATGTTGGTTACTGTAACCCCTGGGCTTCCAATGAACCCAAATTCTGAATGCCCATACAATGTACAATTTCCCATTTTACATTGAAGCAATGGCTGTACGCTGTATATACAGGTCCATATCTTGCATTTCTTGTCCTGAATCAACCAAATTTAGAAACGGTTTGCCTCATAATTATTATCTAGAGGGTTGCTTAAGAACTATTGTATTCTATAAATGCTGAGCTCCCATGTAACTCAACATGTGATGGCTAATATAAAATGTGCAATAAAGGCAGATCAACGTGAAAGCTATGGTATATATCTGTTTCTCTTCAAATATTAACTTAGCTCTACCAAGTATTTTGTGGGATTCCTTATACCATTATGTAGATTGGTGCACAAGTAATTTAGACTCAAAATGAATAATGGCCTCCCTGGTCGACATGCATGCCAAGATCTCCAGTAGAGCGCAGTTCTCGCGTCGAAACTCGTGTTTCAAACTGTTCATCACACACTTTTTATGATTATGTATATTATTTGACAAAATGGCAACTTATTTTGGAATTAGTTTTACCTGCAGCTTACAACTATAATGACTTATTTTTCTCAAAACAAATAGCAATGCCATTTCTTGTGTTTATAAACGAAACATCACATGACAATGACTGATATCACATTTCAAAGCAAATGAATCATTCGAATCAGTGATATATCACGAATAAATACAGCTCCCATGCATGTATACATGTATATGCAGTTATACTGAATGTAGTCCAATATGTTATGCTAGATGTAATTAAAGCTACACATTCCCTATTTAATAATGTAAAGACACCAAAACAACACATAGATATTAAAACCCTTGTAGTTTCATTATTACGGTCCATACCTGACTTAATTGACACAATTTGGGAGCAGCCAATCCGGTTATCTCTCTGTTAAATTTGAAGTCAGCGTGGTATATAAACACCTCGCTAGTAGCCTACTGTATATATATATAAGGTAGCGCCGTGGTGTAATGGTTAGCATTGCGGCTTAGTAACCCAGGGATCGCGCGTTCAATCCCAGCCAGAACCGAATTTGGGTTAATTATCGAAATATTTCAAAAGTATTTCCTACCTTACCAGTCCTTCGGATGAGACTTAAAACCTAGGTCTGCTCGCTAAAATGCTTAGTGCAATACAGCGAGGATAAATAAACGCTTATACACACGCCTACTGTATATAATTGTATCAATGCACACACTTCGCTAGGTTCGATTACTTCGTCTAATGCAACACAATGCATCCATTCACAGTTACTGAAACAATGTCTCAAACATTATGTAAATGTACTTACCTAAGTTTAGTAATTTTATAAATCCGCTTCATTTCCCATTACATATCACGCGTCTATTGAATTAATACAGACGAGTTTCACGAACTATGAATTATAA
Organism: Cyrtodaria siliqua; assembly: GCA_037043455.1. Lineage (NCBI taxonomy): Eukaryota > Metazoa > Mollusca > Bivalvia > Adapedonta > Hiatellidae > Cyrtodaria > Cyrtodaria siliqua. The sequence continues at coordinate 135,677 of JAWPHD010001874.1, forward strand.
TTTTGACATTTCAGTAATCCACCAAGTACTGACGTAATTTTCTTTAATAATAATAATTGTTATTGATGTTATTGATGTAAGCGGTTATTCAGAGTGCAGCGTCACCGTGTTGACTGGGTAAAGTACGGAAGAAAGGTTTTCTTGAAGCATATGCAATGTGGGGGTATTTAGATTTGTGTTTGTTTGACATGTGTCAGTCTACTCCGACTATCATATTGCGTTAACGTATAGTACGTTCGACAAAAAAAAATACTCGAAAAACTCATCAAATAATGTCTTTGAAAAACATTCTGGGGGAGGACACACGGACCTCCCGACAAGGTTTGTCTCGTTGTTTCTTTAAACTATGTCTACAGGCCTGCCGCTTATGTCGCTAGATAATTGACATTCATGTATGTATTTATCAAATATGTTTCTTGGTTATATTCAGATTATATTTTAACATATAAGGTACTAATGTTATATGTTCGTTTATGTGTGTGTATGTCGCATGCATTACAATACAATGTTGTTTTTTTTGTTAAAGTTTATGCCTTTGCATGTTGCGTATTGGAAGGTTATTTATTATGTATATTGAATGTTTTCATCCAAGCTGAGAATTAAAAGGTTATTGCTTATGTGTATTGGGATGTTTGCATCCAAGCGATTTTACTGTGACTGATCAGTTTCCTTTACAAAGAGTTTGCTTTATATACTCATATTCCTGGTGAAGCGACATCGGCTAATTTTTGTTATTTCTGAGGCGATAGCCACCTCATACTTAAAAGCGCACAAGCAAAACCTGTTTATCTCCAAAAAAAAAGAAAACATATAATCCCAGCCTAGCAACATTAGCTTATGATACCCACTATTTGTTTTCTTTAAAATGACATGACATGTATTTATATGGACTGTGTAGCTTTAGCATAACACACACACCCTATATAAGACTATGGAGTGTAATGTCATGTATGGGCGTGTGCTAGCTGCGATACTCTTAACACATATGATGTGTACCTACTAAAGAACTACGATGCGATCCTTTTATAAAGTAGGTCGATATCAGGGTCGACCCCACCAAAAGAGGCTTCTGAAAATATCAAGCAATGTCTGCATAAACAACCGCCGTATTTCAATAGACTAAACCTCAAATATCACGCGTGTTTGCATAAAACTCAACAAAAAGAAGACTTTCTCGTCGATTTAGACATTTTTTGTATGACTGTCAGACATATTTTTCTTGAATGTTTACCTTTCGAAATATTCCTCGCTGTGTGTGTCATTCCGCATATGGGAAAACCCGTCCACAACTGAGACAAAGAAACGACGTTAACCGAAAGTGCCAGGTGTGTGAGTAGGGCGCGGTTAAGTTACCATTTTAATACGGAACGACACAGCGCGAGATATTTAGAAAGATGGGTCGTCCTCCACCAACTTAAGCTGAAAAAGTCTTCATATGGCCTGAAACATGGACAGTCTTACATAAAATGCCTAGATCGGCGAGCTAGTCTTCTCTTTGGTGCCTTTTATGCATGCATGTGTGGTATCTAAAGCTTAGTCTACTCAAATACGGCTGTTGTTTAGGTCATCCTTAAACATATTTCTTTGCTCTTTCCCGACCCAGGATTTCATAAATGGGTAGGTAGGTTGGTAGGTAGGTGATTTTTTTGCCAAGGACAGTGAACACCTTAAGAAATTAAAGAAAAATATACTGAAGATAGCAACAACAAATGTTAAAGGATTGCTAAAAAAATAAATAGGGTAGGGCCCTTTTTATAGGATAGGTAGGGAAACAGCACAAGTGTTTTATAGTCGGCCCTATGCAAGCATTGCGTGATGTCTTCCGAAACCTCGCCGGAAGATTGCAATTTAGGGTCGGTACGGGCACCTACCTATATGTCAAAACATTGGATCAGGGCTCTATGGTAGTTACATACCCGTAAGACTAAGAGCCGTGAAACCATCACTTTTTTATGATCAGCCCTATGCAGGCATTGCGTGATCTCTTCCGAAACCTCGCCGGAAGATTGCAATTTAGGGTAGGTACGGGGTCCTACCTATCTGTCAAAGCACTGGATCAGGGCTTTAGGTACTCATAAGACTCCGATCCGTGATTCTCACATCTAAGGGTGCGTTAGTTTACATTTACTGAAAGACAAAACTGGATAATATTATTCAAGGTACGGAATAGAATAGAATAACTTTATTTTCCAATCATGGGCCACACAGATGGCATTATAATCACAGTAAAATGAACAACATAATGAAACATAACAAAAGCTTAAAATTAAATAAATGAAAATATATATACGTTACTAGTATATGCTACATATTTATAAAACACACGTAAAACAAGATTAATTCAGTCATGATATATTTTGTGTTCAAGTGTTAATATACACTTACATATAAATATCAATACAGTATTAACATCTGCAATACTTGTATTTAAGTATTATTATTATTATTATTATTATTATTATTATAAATTCTCTATTGTACCAATTAATGTACGAGAAGATTATACTGATATGCTATATACTGATAAATTGACTTGAAAGAACACACGGTACATGCAACTTATACATTGTATCAATTATACCACATATGTGCTAGTATACATTTACCGAAAACCAAAACCAGGTCATCTCGTAACTTTCAAGGTAGGCCTAGTAGCTTTAACAATAGTCCCACGTACTTATACATAACAAAGAGGATCAAAATGGCGGCACCAGCAAATTTAGGGCGTAGTTTACGCGGCGAGTCGGATGAATAATTTGACTTTACATGTTCGTCTTGTAAATAAATGTGTAATGAAAAACAAAAACAGAGAATCTACGACTATTATTGTGACACGTGTGTCGAATGTCATTAGGATATACATGCAATGAAGGGCCACACACTTCTGGGGAAGTCAGAATTTCCGACAACGGTAAAACAGAGCCGGATGTCATTGCCGACGGAACGATGTAGCGATCATCCCGCCAAGATACTGGACATGTACTGCAAGAGCCATGATCTGACTGGGTGCCTTGTGTGTATGACTGTTAGACACATGTACAGTAACTTATTATTACGTCCTGTATATAAAAAGGTTTGGGTTTAACATTAACAATATTTAGTATGTACATACACTACCAAAAAGTATGGCAAAGGCGTAGGAACAGAGGGAGCCAGGGGAGCCAATGAGGGCTAGGTCCTACCAGCATCTGAGATGTTTTGACTCCCACGTCCCAATATTTTGCCGTATGTTTTGCTCCATCACTCTCAAAATATATTCTCGTATGAGATGCGCATATACATTCTTATTGGGGTGGGGGAATGCCTGGGGGAAGCATACACATTCGTGTAGGGGAGGAGCATACCCATTCTCGTATGGGGGAGCTTACCCATTCTCGTATAGGGGAGCATACACATTATCATACGGGGAGCATACACATTCTCATATGGGTAGAGTGGGAAGGGGTGGTGGGGCAACTTACACTTTCTCATATGGTGGAGCATACATATGCTCGTATGCGGGGAGTATACACATTCTCATATGGGGAGTATGTAAGTTCTCATATGGGGAACATATACATTATCGTATGGGGAATATATACATATATATTTTCATATGGGGTGCATACCCATTCGCGTATGGGGAAGCATAACCATTGTTGTATGGGTGAGCATTACCCTTGTTGTATGGGGGAGCCTTACCATTGTTGTATGAGGAAGCTTAACCATTGTTGTATGGGGGAGCCTAACCATTGTTGTATGGGGGAGCATAAAGATTGTTGTATGGGAGCATACCATTGATGTATGGTGGAGCATAAACATTGTTGTATGGGGGAGAGTAACCATTGTTGTATGAGGGAGCGTAACCAGTTTTATATGGGGGAGCCTAACAAGTGTTGTATGGGGAGCCTATCCATTGTTGTATGGGGGAGCATAACCTTTGTTGTATGAGGGAGCATAACCCTTATTGTGAGAGGGAGCATAACCCTTGTTGTATGAGGGAGCATAACCCATGTTGTATGTGGAGCATACCCATTCCCGTGTGGGGGAGCGTAACCATTGTTGTATGAGGGAGTATAACCATTGATGTATGGGGGAGCATAACCATTGTTGTATGGGGGAGCATAACCCTTGTTGTATGGGTGAGCGTAACCATTGATGTATGGGGGAGTATAACCATTGTTGTATGAGGGAGTATAACCATTGTTGTATGGGGGAGCATAACCTTTGTTGTATGGGGGAGCATAACCTTTGTTGTATGAGGGAGCATAACCTTTATTGTATGAGGGAGCATAACCCTTGTTGTATGAGGGAGCATAACCATTGATGTATGGGGGAGCATAACCTTTGTTGTATGAGGGAGCATAACCCTTATTGTATTAGGGGGCATAACCCTTATTGTATGAGGGAGCATAACCCTTGTTGTATGAGGAAGCATAACCCATGTTGTATGAGGGAGCATAACCATTGTTGTATGGGGGAGCATAACCCTTATTGTATGAGGGAGCATAACCCTTATTGTATGAGGGAGCATAACCCTTGTTGTATGAGGGAGCATAACCCATGTTGTATGAGGGAGCATAACCCTTGTTGTATGAGGCAGCTTAACCCATGTGGTATGTGGAGCATACCCATTCCCGTGTGGGGGAGCCAAACCATTGTTGTATGAGGGAGTATAACCATTGATGTATGGGGGAGCATAACCTTTGTTGTATGAGGGAGCTTAACCATTGTTGTATGAGGGAGCATAACCATTGTTGTATGGGGGAGCATAACCATTGTTGTATGGGTGAGCATAACCATTGTTGTATGAGGGAGCATAACCCTTGTTGTATGAGGGAGCATAACCATTGTTGTATGAGGAAGCATAACCATTGTTGTATGGGGGAGCATAACCATTGTTGTATGGGGGAGCATAACCATTTTTGTATGGGGAGCAAAACCATTTTTGTATGGGGGAGCATAACCATTGTTGTATGGGGAACATAACCATTGTTGTATGGGGGAGACTAACCATTGTTGTATGGCGGAGCCTAACCATTGTTGTATGGGGAGCATAACCATTGTTGTTTGGGGGAGCCTAACCACTGTTGTATGGGGAGCATAACCATTGATGTACGGGAGATCATTACCATTGTTGTTTGGGGAGCATAACCACTGTTGTATAGTTTGGGGAGCATCACCACTGTTGTATGTGGGAACGTAACCATTGTTCTATGGGGGGCATAACCATTGTTTAATGTTGTATGGAGAGCATAACCATTGTTGTTTGGGGAGAATAACCATTGTTGTATGGTGAGCATAACCATTGTTGTTTGGGGGAGCTTAAAAGAGTATGCGAGTGGACCTTTGGAAACGGCCGAACACGATATATACGAAATATTGCCGTCTCGGTTTGATTGAGAACGGTAGTGATGCTCCTAGCTCCTAGCCCCGGGTTGAGCAAAACTCAATATTCATAAACTCAATAGTACAGAGTTTTAACCATCCCGAAGATGGCATGCATATGGCGGTGGACATAGCGACCTATATACTTAACCATTGCTGTTTGGGGGAGAATAACCATTGTTGTTTAGGGAGCATAACCATTGTTGTATGGGGGAGCATAACCATTGTTGTATGGGGGAGCATAACCATTGTTGTATGGGGGAGCATAACCATTGTTGTATGGGGGAGCATAACCATTGTTGTATGGGGGAGCATAACCATGCTTGTATGCGGGACCTATCCATTATCTTATGTGTGACGCCTAATTATTCCTGTAAACGGGAGCATACCTAGTTTCGTATGGGGAGATGGACCATTTTCGTATGGGGTGGGTGCATTTACTTATGGAGTGAGCATACTTATTTCTGTATTCGGAAGCATACCCATTGTATGGGGGAGCATTCCTAGTTTCCTCGTAAAGGGCAGCATACCCATTGTCGTGTGGGCAGCAAACTCGTTTACGTATGGGAAGCATAACCGTTCTCATACTATTCCAGTTCGAGTCTACAGTTTTACTATCGAGATGTTATCTTGAATGTCATACTTCAAAATGTCAGCCTTGTCTAATAACATTCAAGGTTTGTCTAATGGGTCATTATCATTTGTTATCATTAAAGCTTAATCTACTAATCTAGATAAGATTTCGATAAAATGCAACACTTTTATATTGTTAATTATATATATATATAGGTCGTGTGTGGATCCTGTCTATATTCCTGAAAAAGACGACACAATTATGAAAGCAGAAGATGTTCGGAAAATAAAGGAGGACATGGTAAACGCCAGGATTCGCATGGAAGAACTGATTCAAGCTCGACATAAAAACCTCGCTGAATTGAAACAGAACAAGGTCATTGTTCTTGGTAAAATCAAACAAGTACGGGAGAAGATAAACGTCGCCTTATATGAATTAGAGAAAACAACAATAAACGATTTTGAAGCAAAGAGCAAGGACATTGCCAACCAAATCACTGTAGAGCTGGAAGCAATTGATGCCGTTGTAAAAGACATGGAAACATGCCAACAACAATTAGACCCAGCAGAATGAAGTCGATCACAACAGTTTGTGAGCACGAAGAATGGTCAGCAGAAGATATCCGAAGCGGAAAAACTGATCACAGAAGTAGCTCAATCATCAGGAAACATGAGGATTGAGTTTGAACAAGATCCTAAACTTGAACAGTTTTTAAAAGGACTTTCGTCGCTCGGTAAGATTCAGGAAAAGGCAGATGGACGTCTTAAACAAGTCCAACAACATGATTGTCTATATCAAGTTACAAGTAAACAAATAACCGATGTATGTGCCAGCGGTGACCGTACGATTTGTCACATAACTGGCTCATGCATCTTGAAATCCGGTAACATTTTACTTGCAGACTCTAATAACCGGAAACTTAAGGAGATGGACGGTTCCACAAACAAAGTGATCGACCAGTGTGATGCATATTATGCATAATATGTCCTCGGCCTCCATTCAAGTCAAAACACTGGTATTCAGTGTCTAGTTCCCAGCAACATATGACAATAACCATAGATGATCACTGGGAATGCATATCATGTCCTCGGCCTCCATTCAAGTCAAAACATTGTTATTCAGTGTCGAGTTCCCAGCAACATATGACAATAACCATAGATGATCACTGGGAATGCATATCATGTCCTCGGCCTCCATTCAAGTCAAAACACTGGTATTCAGTGTCCAGTTCCCAGCAACATATGACAATAACCATAGATGATCACTGGGAATGCATATCATGTCCTCGGCCTCCATTCGAGTCAAAACACTGGTATTCAGTGTCTAGTCCCCAGCAACATATGACAATAACCACACATGATCAGTGGGAATGCATATCATGTCCTCAGACTCAATTCAAGTCAAAACACTGATATTCAGTGTCTAGTTCCCAGCAACATATGACAATAACCATAGATGATCACTGGGAATGCATATCATGTCCTCGGCCTCCATTCAAGTCATAACACTGGTATTCAGTGTCTAGTTCCCAGCAACATATGACAATAACCATAGATGATCACTGGGAATGCATATCATGTCCTCGGCCTCCATTCAAGTCATAACACTGGTATTCAGTGTCTAGTTCCCCGCAACATATGACAATAACCATAGATGATCACTGGGAATGCATATCATGTCCTCGGCCTCCAGTCAAGTCAAAACACTGGTATTCAGTGTCTAGTTCCCAGCAACATATGACAATAACCATAGATGATCACTGGGAATGCATATCATGTCCTCGGCCTCCATTCAAGTCAAAACACTGGTATTCAGTGTCTAGTTCCCAGCAACATATGACAATAACCATAGATGATCACTGGGAATGCATATCATGTCCTCGGCCTCCAGTCAAGTCAAAACACTGGTATTCAGTGTCTAGTTCCAAGCAACATATGACAATAACCATAGATGATCACTGGGAATGCATATCATGTCCTCGGCCTCCAGTCAAGTCAAAACACTGGTATTCAGTGTCTAGTTCCCAGCAACATATGACAATAACCATAGATGATCACTGGGTATGCATATCATGTCCTCGGCCTCCATTCAAGTCAAAACACTGGTATTCAGTGTCTAGTTCCCAGCAACATATGACAATAACCATAGATGATCACTGGGAATGCATATCATGTCCTCGGCCTCCATTCAAGTCAAAACACTGGTATTCAGTGTCTAGTTCCCAGCAACATATGACAATAACCATAGATGATCACTGGGAATGCATATTATGTCCTCGGCCTCCATTTAAGTCAAAACACTGGTATTCAGTGTCTAGTCCCCAGCAACATATGACAATAACCATACATGATCACTGGGAATGCATATCATGTCCTCGGACTCCATTCAAGTCAAAACACTGATATTCAGTGTCTAGTTCCCAGCAACATATGACAATAACCATAGATGATCACTGGGAATGCATATCATGTCCTCGGCCTCCATTCAAGTCAAAACACTGGTATTCAGTGTCTAGTCCCCAGCAACATATGACAATAACCATACATGATCACTGGGAATGCATATCATGTCCTCGGACTCCATTCAAGTCAAAACACTGATATTCAGTGTCTAGTTCCCAGCAACATATGACAATAACCATAGATGATCACTGGGAATGCATATCATGTCCTCGGCCTCCATTCAAGTCAAAACACTGGTATTCAGTGTCTAGTTCCCAGCAACATATGACAATAGCCATAGATGATCACTGGGAATGCATGTCATGTCCCCGGCCTACAGTCAAGTCAAAACACTGGTATTCAGTGTCTAGTTCCCAGCAACATATGACAATAACCATAGATGATCACTGGGAATGCATATCATGCCCTCGGCCTCCATTCAAGTCAAAACACTACTATTTAGTGTCTAGTTCCCATCAACATATGACAATAACCATAGATGATCACTGGGAATGCATATCATGTCCTCGGCCTCCATTCAAGTCAAAACACTGGTATTCAGTGTCTAGTTCCCAGCAACATATGACAATAACCATAGATGATCACTGGGAATGCATATCATGTCCTCGGCCTCCATTCAAGTCATAACACTGGTATTCAGTGTCTAGTCCCCAGCAACATATGACAATAACCATAGATGATCACTGGGAATGCATATCATGTCCTCGGCCTCCATTCAAGTCAAAACACTGGTATTCAGTGTCTAGTTCCCAGCAACATATGACAATAACCATAGATGATCACTGGGAATGCATATCATGTCCTCGGCCTCCATTCAAGTCAAAACACTGGTATTCAGTGTCTAGTCCCCAGCAACATATGACAATAACCATAGATGATCACTGGGAATGCATATCATGTCCTCGGCCTCCATTCAAGTCATAACACTGGTATTCAGTGTCTAGTTCCCAGCAACATATGACAATAACCATAGATGATCACTGGGAATGCATATCATGTCCCCGGCCTCCATTCAAGTCAAAACACTGATATTCAGTGTCAAGTTCCCAGCAACATATGACAATAACCATAGATGATCACTGGGAATGCATATCATGTCCCCGGCCTGCATTCAAGTCAAAACACTGATATTCAGTGTCTAGTTCCCAGCAACATATGACAATAACCATAGATGATCACTGGGAATGCATATATTGTCCTCGGCCTCCATTCAAGTCAAAAAACTGGTATTCAGTGTCTAGTTCCCAGCAACATATGACAATAACCATAGATGATCACTGGGAATGCATATCATGTCCTCGGCCTCCATTCAAGTCAAAACACTGGTATTCAGTGTCTAGTTCCCAGCAACATATGACAATAACCATAGATGATCACTGGGAATGCATATCATGCCCTCGGCCTCCATTCAAGTCAAAACACTAGTATTTAGTGTCAAGTTCCCATCAACATATGACAATAACCATAGATGATCACTGGGAATGCATATCATGTCCTCGGCCTCCATTCAAGTCATAACACTGGTATTCAGTGTCTAGTTCCCAGCAACATATGACAATAACCATAGTTGATCACTGGGAATGCATATCATGTCCTCGGCCTCCATTCAAGTCAAAACACTGGTATTCAGTGTCTAGTTCCCAGCAACATATGACAATAACCATAGATGATCACTGGGAATGCATATCATGTCCTCGGCCTCCATTCAAGTCAAAACACTGGTATTCAGTGTCTAGTTACCAGCAACATATGACAATAACCATAGATGATCACTGGGAATGCATATCATGTCCTCGGCCTCCATTCAAGTCAAAACACTGGTATTCAGTGTCTAGTTCCCAGCAACATATGACAATAACCATAGATTATCACTGGGAATGCATATCATGCCCTCGGCCTCCATTCAAGTCAAAACACTAGTATTTAGTGTCTAGTTCCCCGCAACATATGACAATAACCATAGATGATCACTGGGAATGCATATCATGTCCTCGGCCTCCATTCAAGTCAAAACACTGGTATTCAGTGTCTAGTTCCCAGCAACATATGACAATAACCATAGATGATCACTGGGAATGCATAGCATGTCCTCGGCCTCCATTCAAGTCAAAACACTGGTATTCAGTGTCTAGTTCCCAGCAACATATGACAATAACCATAGATGATCACTGGGAATGCATATCATGTCCTCGGCCTCCATTCAAGTCAAAACACTGATATTCAGTGTCTAGTTCCCAGCAACATATGACAATAACCATAGATGATCACTGGGAATGCATATCATGTCCTCGGCCTCCATTCAAGTCAAAACACTGGTATTCAGTGTCTAGTCCCCAGCAACATATGACAATAACCATAGATGATCACTGGGAATACATATCATGTCCCCGGCCTCCATTCAAGTCAAAACACTGATATTCAGTGTCTAGTTCCCAGCAACATATGACAATAACCATAGATGATCACTGGGAATGCATATCATGTCCCCGGCCTGCATTCAAGTCAAAACACTGATATTCAGTGTCTAGTTCCCAGCAACATATGACAATAACCATAGATGATCACTGGGAATGCATATCATGTCCTCGGCCTCCATTCAAGTCAAAAAACTGGTATTCAGTGTCTAGTTCCCAGCAACATATGACAATAATCATAGATGATCACTGGGAATGCATATCATGTCCCCGGCCTCCATTCAAGTCAAAACACTGGTATTCAGTGTCTAGTTCCCAGCAACATATGACAATAACCATAGATGATCACTGGGAATGCATATCATGTCCCCGGCCTCCAGTCAAGTCAAAACACTGGTATTCAGTGTCTAGTTCCCAGCAACATATGACAATAACCATAGATGATCACTGGGAATGCATATCATGCCCTCGGCCTCCATTCAAGTCAAAACACTAGTATTTAGTGTCTAGTTCCCATCAACATATGACAATAACCATAGATGATCACTGGGAATGCATATCATGTCCTCGGCCTCCAGTCAAGTCAAAACACTGGTATTCAGTGTCTAGTTCCCAGCAACATATGACAATAACCATAGATGATCACTGGGAATGCATATCCTCGGCCTCCATTCAAGTCAAAACACTGGTATTCAGTGTCTAGTTCCCAGCAACATATGACAATAACCATAGATGATCACTGGGAATGCATATCCTCGGCCTCCATTCAAGTCAAAACACTGGTATTCAGTGTCTAGTCCCCAGCAACATATGACAATAACCATAGATGATCACTGGGAATGCATATCATGTCTCCGGCCTCCATTCAAGTCAAAACACTGGTATTCAGTGTTTAGTTCCCAGCAACATATGACAATAACCATAGATGATCACTGGGAATGCATATCATGTCCTCGGCCTCCATTCAAGTAAAAAACACTAGTATTTAGTGTCTAGTTCCCAGCAACATATGACAATAACCATAGATGATCACTGGGAATGCATATCATGTCCCCGGCCTCCATTCAAGTCAAAACACTGGTATTCAGTGTTTAGTTCCCAGCAACATATGACAATAACCATAGATGATCACTGGGAATGCATATCATGTCCTCGGCCTCCATTCAAGTCAAAAACACTAGTATTTAGTGTCTAGTTCCCGGCAACATATGACAATAACCATAGATGATCACTTGGAATGCATATCATGTCCTCGGCCTCCATTCAAGTCAAAACACTGGTATTCAGTGTCTAGTTCCCAGCAACATATGACAATAACCATAGATGATCACTGGGAATGCATATCATGTCCTCGGCCTTCATTCAAGTCAAAAACTGGTATTCAGTGTCTAGTTCCCATGGATTATGGGAATACTTGCTCTACGTCTAAGTCCTCTTTGTTTATTTCAGTTGTTCGAAGTTTAAGGTTCGCATCTCTTTAATATCTAGCAGCCTGCATGACTGGCTAAGAAGTAGTGTATGTTGAATTATTCGTGTTTATCGTTGTATATGTATATATACACTTCACAAACCACTCATTTTTGTTTGTTCCGATTGTTATCTTTTTGCGAGGTGGCGCGGATAGGGGTATTACACAAAGCCCGGTACCTCTTTTTTTTTGGCAATTTCAAGAAGAAAAACATCGTCGTTTATTTTGCTATGAAAAATGTCAAATTCTGACTTAGAATAATCTTGAAAACATAATCTTAAAAATCAAAACAGTTCTAAATTTATTTTTATTTTTGCTACAAATAAATATCAAGACCAGTTTGAAAAACGTCACTGTTTTTCATATAAACGTTTTACATACTTTATGTGGAAAAGTGAATCGCGTTAAAGCACGCAAAACGTTTACGTCAAAAATACATATTTACTGGCATGTTAATGGTAGTTTTTGAAAATGAAACTATTAACTCATACTTAAATTAATTCGCCTATGAATGTTTGTTAAAACTATTGTTGCTAAGATGGTTCCATGAATGGAAAAGGACAAAAACCCGCCGTCTGTTTCATGCTCCGCTTTTCGTCTACTGCACTGACTGTCAGTTTTATGCTCAACGGGTCGTCTGCTCCTCTGGCCGGCTCCTCAGCGGGTCGCACTAGTTTCATGGGCCGTCTCCTACATTCTCCATGGACCGTCTGCATTAGCTTTACCGGCCGATTGTACATTCTGTATTGGTCGTATGCGTCAAATTTACAGGTCGCCTGGTTCTTTTTTAGAACACATGCACTCCACGGGTCGTCTGTTTCCTGTAAATAAAGCAATACGTATTTGTTTTAAAACACTACACTTTTGGTCCGTTTATTTCAATGCAGTTATAAAACAGTTGCATAAGACCGAAATAGGCCAAACAATATTATGCTTTTTCCAAGAACAACTCCTTATCGTTTTCTACTGCAAAGTCCCCATTGTACGCGCTAGAATCGGAACTACCTCGTCGATTTCCGTAACGGGCAGTAATCATTGGTTTCTGAAATTGGTGAGGCAGTTCCGATTTAGGTGGCTGTATTTGCAGATCGCATTCGGTAACTGTTCGTCTCGAAAATTAACTTGTATTACTTACTCAAAACGGGAAAACGCTTTATGCGTGTTAGCCCATAAAAACCTCCCTAATTTCACAGCTTTTTGCAAATGTACGGAACAACAAAATCATCATACAATAACTGGCGATAATATGTATCACCGGTCAAACATTTCAATACATCAATATAAAACAAGGTAAACAAATGCATAAAACTAAAACTAACTTGATAATTGATGTATTTATATACTGTAATCGAATATGTCTTGAAGTGGATCAGTTGTTGTTCGTTTGTTACCGGAACGTATTGCTTAAACTGAACTAAAGATAAACACCGAACACAAAAGTCTGATATTCACTGCATTGCTTAAAATGAACTGTATAAACCGAACATAAAAAAAACATGAGATTCACTGCATTACTAAAACGGAACTAAATATATGAACCGAACATAAGAGTCTGACAATCACCGCATTGCTAAAACTGAACTGAACATTAACGTTTCACGTTCAATGTATCATCTTTATTTCTTTCATTTGAATGAAGATTACAAATGTTTATATCAATTGAATATTAAACATAATAAATACAAGGACACATTAAAGCATGAATCAAAATTAAACTTCGTAATTAATAAGAATAAACATACTACTCAAAATCACTTTAGTAGCCTAAATATATACATGTACACATTTTCTTGTAACTGTTTTATCATAATAGCTTTCGATGCCTTGCTTAAACCGAACTGAATATGTTAACTGGACACATACAATGCATTGCTAAAACAGAACTAAATATATAAACAAACATAAACGTCTCACGTTCAATGCATTGCTTAATATGAGCTGAATAAATAAACCGAACATAAAAGTATCACTTGTAGCAACCCTAAATGTAACAAACCGCCAAATGTAACAACAACGAAATTACGAACGCCATTTGTAACAAAATTTCGGCAAATGTAACAATTTTTCGCTAAATGTTACAAAATCAGTTTTCGCTAAAAGTTACAAACATGTGCCATATGTAACACAAGTTTAGGTTCCGCTAAAAGTTACAACCACTTTCGCTAAATGTTACAACAAATTTTTACCGTAATAAAAATGTCACCTGGATGTTCTTCTTTGTATGTCGTTTAAGAAAACGCGAATCATTTTGTTACAACAATTTCATGCAAGAAATTCATCATGTGACAGTATGTGCCACTAAGGATCCTACCACCGAGCCTAGTCAAATAGTCGCCATATTCAGGGTCAATGTCACACTTAGAGGTCAAAGGTTATATGAATATAGTGTGACTATATTTCGTGTTCGCTCCGTATCTCTTGAACCGTTTGAGGGATTTTGAAATAACTTGGCATGGATGTTGACCTTATTGATACGATGTACAGAGCGCGTATTTTGGCTGACCCAGGTTCAGATCAAGGTCACATTTAGAGGTCAGATGTCATTGACTATAGTATGACTAGAGTGTGTGTCCGCCCTGTATCTCTTAAACCGCTTGAGAGAATTTGAAATAATTTGGCAAGAATGTTGACAACCTTATCGAGACAATGTGCGGAGCGCGTATTTCTGCCGGCCCGATTCACGGTCAAGGTCACATTCAGAGGTCAAAGCTCATTTCACCATATGCGACTGTTGACAAATAGCATAGAATAAATGTTCAAGATATAGAGATAATGTAAATACAATGTAGTTTAGTTTCACACGATATGCTCCATGTCAAGGCCACAAATAGGATTCAAAGTTAATACTACTTTATAATCTAGCTATCTCAGTAAAAATTGTGACAATACCATATGGGGAGCCATCTGTTTTCGTTCTAAAATAACCTTCTAGTTTTGTTGTTCCTTTTTTTCCATTCCTTTTCTATTTTTCAGGATCTTGCATGAAATTTAACGTTCATTTGTAAGCACCAACGGAAACACACAAAATGGACCGACAATTTATCACCGGTAATTAAGCTAATAACAAACTACGGGTGAAATTATAGTCCGCTTTCCTCGCATGGGGATCGAATCCGCGATCCCCGGATTGAGAATCCGGTGCTCTACCAACTGAGCTAGCCGGCGAAATATTTGATTGAAATAATTCCAGAATTCCTCATTAGATAACAAAGATATGGACTGAACACGAAGTAATGCAATGATACTGTATAATTTATAGGGGCTTTGTGTCCTTACTGTGACCTTGACCATAATTGCACAATAGGCCTGAGCTTACGTGGGACACATCGTCTGGTTATGAGGTACATGTGTGCGAAATTATTTAAAACCATCAATGGAATATTAAGGAAAGAGAAAATAAATGTTTAGAGTCTCATTCGGATCTTGAAAAAAATGTGGCGGATGGGCACTTTTTATTTTTCGATCGGACGAAGGCTCAAATATACAGGCAAAAAGACCTCATTTTATGACGTTTTACAATACCGTTCATGACTTTATTTCTGAGATGCCAATAAAATGTTAATAGAATAGAATAGAATAACTTTTATTTCCAATCAAGGGCCCCATCCATCCATCCATCCGCCCATCCATCCATCCATCCATCCATCTATCTATCTATAAGCCACCGGTAACATTTGTCAGCTAATATGCCAATAAAAGACATTATATACATATCAGAGGCTTATAAGGTTGACATCTATACTAAATGCGGCGTATCGTCGTGTTTGTATGTTTGTTTGTTGTATGTCCGCTATGGACGCTCTCAGTTTCCGTCGGATCTTCACTAAATTTCACACACATACTCACGAGGACCCGATAAAGGTTTTGATAAAAACATTTTCGAGAAGGTTAAACCGGCGACGGGCACGGGTGTAGACAATTATGCTGTATAATTATCAAAATCAAAGTTTAACTAGACAAGTAATCCATATATTTGGTTAATTCGATGTTAAACATAGCAAGGTATAGGTATTCAGAATTATTACGCCGCAATGTGACATTTTGAGCTTAAACACAGTAATTTGAGCATGTATCGAATGAAGCTTGATAAGTTTACATTTTATTTAATATATAAGCTAGGATAAAATGTCTTAAAATAAAGTTATAAACATATACATATTAAAATTTATATATTTTATAAATGGATTACGTGTTTCAGATTCATGAATGACTAATGAACTTAAAAAAAACATACGTTACTATTTGGTAACGTATGTTTCTACACTTCAAAATAAAATTACATTGTATATGGGGTAGCATGGGTCACTTTTGTTATTTTAATATGCATGTAAGGATACAATGAGTAGCTGGACAAATAGAACATGTAGGCGTTATCAACATGTGATGAAATATGTATATATCAGGTCACACAGTCATTGTTAAGGGCGTTTGGGGTATATTAGATAGTAATCCTCTGAAGACAGCATTTCTGGCTTAAAAGTATTAATGTGCACCGTTGAAAGTTATCACATACCTTTGACGTATATGTATTATTTAATGCATTTTTCAAAAACGTTATGAAACATACGTTACTGGCAACTTTGAATCTTTAACTTCTGGGATATATTGTATCATCATACATTGTATGTCTATTATGATAATATACAAATAGTTTTATTAATAAGATACATGTATTGGCACTATGTCAAGAAGCACATTACAAATATTAACCATGCCTTGTATATCGTATTTGCACTCAAAGCTTGGTAACGTATGTTTCGTGTTAAAAAGTGACCCCCTTTTTTCATCTAGATCCATGGAAACTGCAGAAACGGGATACGTATACATGTTTTAACCATGTTCATCTTATAAAAAGCATATCTGTGTAGCATTTAAATGCCCCCATTGCTGTTGATTAAGACGATTAGTAGGTTCCGTATCCACCGAAGTATCGTAATGTATGTTTCACAGACATTTGGCGTCACTTTTCAAATCAAGTATCTGACAACTTAGACCAGCGGGATCTAAACACTAAAGTATTTATTTAATACTTTCTATAGCGAGCATACCAACATAGCAAACATTTGCGTCCATATTGAACATGAAATACGACTAATACACGATATAAACAGAAAAACTCGACTGGCGTCAGTAACGTATGTTTCAGTTTTTGGGTGTTTGAAGGCATGGACTGGTGATATTTACATCGTTTTTTGTCCAATCAATCAATCAATCAATCAATCAATTAATCAATCAATGAATCAATCAATCCATCAATCAATAACAATTAGGCATTTAAGATCTCACTACACACTTAGCTTCCTTGCATGTGACTGTAGTGACTGTAGGGGATGATTCCTACACCATAAAAAGTATGGGTGTGCTCTTCGGTTTGAGATATTTTAATAATTGCCAATGGATATTTTCTTTTCTTGTTGCAGGTGAGAAAACAATAGTGTGAGATTGGATGAACAGCGATTATCGACACTGACAGCAAAATGTGACACATTTGTGGGTGCTCAAAATGCGTATGAATTTAGGTGCAAACTGTTTAGTGAAAGCCGAAAAGAGTACCTTGCCTGCCACCAATCACATTTAAAAAAAAGGGGCTATGTACCAGATGTTGTGGATTATTATGAGCAGCAGTAACTTTATTTTCCCCAAAAAGTACTTTTAGACTGTATATGCTTGATTCAGAATGGACAATTTGACTTTACTGCCTATGGCCAACAGAAGTAAAATCGAAGTGTGTAGTGAGACCTTCAGAAGAACAATGGTTCACTCAATGAGCGGACACGATTTTTTGAATAAAATAGTTTGTTTTTATTGTGTATTCCCGAAACTTTGATGGTTATGTTAAAAATGATTCGAGTTTTCTTAAACGACATACAAAGAAGAAGATACCAGGTGATATTTAATTAGTTGTAACATTTAGCGAAAGTGGTTGTAAATTTTAGCGGAACCTAAACTTGTGTTACATATGGCACATATTTGTAACTTTTAGCGAAAACTGATTTTGTAACATTTAGCGGAACATTGTTACATTTGCCGAAATTTTGTTACAAATGGCGTTCGTAATTTCGTTGTTGTTATTAGAGATATTTTATCTTGCAGCTAGAAACCAAAAAAGTGAACATTACAAAAAAGCAACTCTTATATCATACCGTCCTGGCATTCAGCGTTATGGTGTACCAGAAGTAAATCAAATCCCATTGAGTCCAATGCAATATTGAGCAAGCTTTTTAGTTATCCATTTTTCAAAATGAAGTTCAAACTAAGATTCACTTACTTGTTCTTAGTCATGAGACCTGCCTCTCTAGAAAACTGCTGAGAATAGTAGGGGTCATGTGGCATATAAGAAAATAAAATTCTGATCTTTGTTGATACCGTGAACAAACCGCGTTCATTCGGCACCTCTTAAATGTGTTCTACTTTCACTTTCAAAACTGTCAAGTTGACAAATAAAATCATCATACATCCATGCAAATGGTTTTTAGCTATCACAAACAAGTCAATAAAGTCATTTCAGCCAGAAAAACAGGCCTTAAATACTCAGAAATGCCTTTTATCACAGAAAAAGTTAGGGATTATATATTTGGGAACTCCTTTCGACTACACCAGGCATGAATACCACAGTGATTTACTTCCTGTATGCCTTAAGTAGGTATGAAAGCACTAATTATTTTCCCCATATACACCAATGTTAAAGTGTCACATATTAATGATTTGCTGCAAATTCAACTCAAGTATGGATAATGCAGCAGTGTAATGTTCATATAGAAAACTATTTTTCCACTTGAAAAATCACCAGAAAACGTGGGGTCACAAGACATGTAAGAAAGTTCTTGTTTGTTTACTAAACAGGTCAATGGTACAGCTGTTTTTATTGATCGCCTGTTTTCATTGCTCACAAAGTGTAAGCATAGAGTCAAAATTTCGAAAATGTTCATCAGTGATCCAGTAAAACCTATTAATACGCTTCTTATACATATAACCACAAAATTGAATAGAAATGAGCAGTTTTCCCCTACTTATAATGCCCGTTTCCATCGAAAAAGGAGGGATTACTTTTTATTATAGGAACTACATTCGACTACACGGAGTGTTGACAAAATTGACATCACTAAGGGAGATGAATTTACTTCTTCAAACAAAGCCTTCAAGTGTATCACAAAAGAATTGAAGCGTCATGTAACCAGCCGTGATCCAATAGATTTCTTTAATTTTTTGATTTTATAATAAAACTATTGTTGCCTTTTGAATTCGGTCGATACATGGTTTTATCACGACCCGAGAAAAGGCATATTGACCTCGGACTACTCGGACTACGTCCGTGGTTAATATGCCTTTTCTCGGGTCGATAAAACCATGAGATAAAACCATGTATCGACCTCATAAAAAGGCAATAATTGTATATGACTTCTTTTACGTTTGAAGTTCCTATTTAACCCAATACCTCTTTCTTTACATACACATATCGTTATACTTAAATATAAAGCATGTGCTAGTTTTTATTTTCGGAAAATGCAAACCAGGTCAGTATCGTTTTCAAGGTAGTAACTTTTAAAATCAATATTCCCATGTACTTATACATACCAGAGCAGAACAAAATTAGACATCAAATTTGAGAATAAACACTTGACAAAGTTGAATTATCTACACTATAAAATAAAATAAGAAACAAATATTGACCCTTAATCCCACACCTCACTCCGGCTTCAGTTTTATTGCATTTTTGGACATTTTTTCATTTTTCAAATTGATGTACATGTATAGGCCCGGTCCTATATGGCCTAATAGTAGCTCGTCGATAGGTCCATGTTTATCGCCATACCACCCACGCCCCTCATGTGGATATATATTATAGCATTCTCAAATCTAATTTATATATCTGTCGACGTTATTTTGAGGCATTAATACCCTTTATTCGAAAATGTATTCACGATCTTAATATGAGCATGCGATCATATACTTACTCAATCTCTCCCAGAGGCCATTACATTTTTAATTTGATAATATTTTATTGCTTGATGTTATTTACATAAATACATGTGATATAAAAATTACAATAATAAATAACATTTACAAATGGATTGGACTACGAGTTATCACAACATCAGTTACTGTCCTTTCCAAAACATTACATTGATGTGTATGCAAGAAACGACAACTCTGGGTAGAGATTGATACTTACTTTGCTGAGTATAATATAACCTAAATTGTGTTAAACATTTACGTATTTATTTCATGTGGCTACCTGTTTTTACATAACTTTAATAAATTGTTGTTTGTCTATTTACTGTTTGGTCCATCAAACTTTCCCGCGAATACTAGACACGATCGCGGGAATATTAGACGCGGTCCCGTAAATACTAGACACGGTCCGCTAATACTAGACACGGTCCCGCGAATGAATACTCGACATGGTCCCACGAATACTAGACACGGTCCCGCGAAATGAATCCTCGACACGGTCCCGCGAATACTAGACACGGTCGCGGAAATCAATCGTAGATTTGTTGTGCCTGCCGCTATGTCGGCATAGCATTAACTGGGCATATTATTTTTTGCGAGATCGAAAAGGCTTTTATTTCAATTAAAATTACATTTAAAAGCGATATGAATTCCATTTGAAAAAGTGGTGTTTATAACTGAGCACTAAGTCGAAGTTTCAAGACTTAATTTGAAACGTGGGTTCGAGTCCTCATGGGACCATAACTATTTATGTGAGGAAGCTATCCAGCAACACACACACGCATGTGACATACAAAACTTTATTTACCATGTTTACTTGAGTTTATACAGTATAGACCAACACCTCTTTCATTACATGTGTGCATGATATGATATCGTTTACTTAAATGTAAAGGGTGTCCTAGTTTATATCCTGAACAAAATAAGTTTAGTACGACATAGATCTAGATTAAACATATTAACATTGATATAATTGTTTGAAACATTTAGTAATGCTAGGTGAGGATGTGATTTTCAAAACATTGTGTTAGATCTATTATTTGCTAAACGTAATATCAGAATTACCCCTACCCCTACCCCTCTCCCCACCCACCCACCCCCAAAAAAACATATTAACATTGATATAATTGTTTGAAACATTTAGCTAGGTGAGGATGTGATTTTCAAAACATTGTATTAGATCTATAATTTGCTAAACGGAATTACCCCCCTCCCTCCCTATATTAAAAAAACTTATTTTGTTATACAAACGTATCGCTTTGAACAAATAAAATATTTAGTATTGACAAGAATTGTCTATTCTGACATTGTTTCAAAAACGCAAAAATCTGTTCGCAAGATATTGTTATTCTCAGACTTTGTAGCATTATTACATGTCAAATCTACGCCACCTTAGTATTGACCCCGGACATGCACAGCTTCGTATCTTGTGTATGAAATTGTATGTGCTTATTTACTTTTTGTTCAGTATATTTACGGAAAGTACAAAAATAGGTCAATATCGTATATTTCAAGGTAGTAGCTTTTAAAATCATTAATCCCACGTACTTATACATACCAGATCAAAACAAAATGGCGACATCAAAAAGTTTGGGGCGTACATTACGCGGCGAGTCGGATGAAACTTTTGATTTTACATGTTCGCCTTGTGTAATAAAAAACAGAAACAGAGAAGCTACGAAGTTTTGTTTGGAATGTCAGGACTATTATTGTGACACCTGTGTCCAGTGTCATACGGATATACCGGCAATGAAGGGCCACACACTACTGGAGAAGTCAGAGTTCCCTTCAACGGTGCCACAGAGCCTGATGTCATTGCCGACGGAACGATGCAGCGATCATCCCGCCAAGGTACTGGACATGTACTGCAAGAGCCATGATCAGACTGGATGCCTTGTGTGTATGACTGTTAAACACAGGTACAGTAATTTACTGCCACTATTTGAATAACATAAGTTATCTGTTTGCATGTTGTTTTACGTCATTTTAGCACATCTTTGCCATATATGACGGTCGATTAGTTTGTGGTAGTGGCATTTTTCCTGGGTAAAACAAGTACTGAATACCTCCCGCCATCCGTAAGAATCGACACTTTCTCACATGACCAGTCGAGTTCCTAGTGGGATTCGAACCCGCAGCGGTGAGAGTCGAGAACGTTATAGACGAAACGTCTTTACCATCTTGCCAAGTATGCGCTATATAATACAAATATATATGTATTAACAGGGGGCTCATCAGTCTTTTTGCGGTGTCAGGTGTCCGATTTAAAATTGACAAATAATGACATTTTCTATTCTAAAGGACTACAACAGGTCTTAACAAAATGCATGAGCCTCATGATGACCCGCATTTTTGCAAATTGATGTCCTATTTTAGTGTTTTTAAGGTAAAGTTCCCAATTGCAAAGAGTGTTTTTTCCCAGTTGGAGTGTTAAAATTCCCAATCTAAAAATACTTTCTTTATATTTTAGATGTGAATTTTAAATAAAAATGAGGAAAAATAGACACTTTTTGGAGAGAAGAACCAGTGCCTAATTTTGGGGGCTTCAGTATGGCTCCCAAAACAGAAAAACGTGTGTCCTGTATAATATCATATAATGTATGAAAATTCACAATTTTGGTGAAAACGGCGTAATTTTCCCCAATTGTACCGGTACCATTCCCAAAGTTGTAACAAAAATGACTCACACACCAGTGTAAATAGAAGCATTTTAATCTCGATTCCATTTAACATCTATGGTTAATTCAATTAATAATTCAATTCAAATTTTAGATAATATAGCAGCACGGTTCTTACGTCATATGTGCATTGATATGACATTTTTATCATTTTAATGTTGGTGATTCATCTAGAAAACATTTGATTTATTGATTTATTTTTTAAATTATAACATATCGCGCATTTATAAAATACATTAAGTGAGTGGAACGAAATTTCTTGCATACCGGATAAGGCTATCCACGTTTTACATGGGGGATGGAAAGTCTTTTCTTGCATACCGGACAAGGATATCCGTCGTTTTACCGGGGCTAGATATTTCCATCTCACCCTAGGGTCGAGATAAAATGCACGCTCATCAACATCCGGTATGCAGGAAAACATGCAAAACGTCAACGCACAACATGTCTCTGATATGTAAGAAAAATAATTGATCATGGGTATTCGGTTCAGATAGGGAATTCCAATCTATTATTACTGATTATATTGGATTCTTAATAGTATTGCAATGCAATGCATGTCTGTTGTAGTGAAAGAACAACATGTATTACATGTATATTGTAGTGAAATATCGACATGTGTTACATGTCTATTGTAGTGAAAAGTGAAAGATCAACATGTATTGCATGTCTATTTTAGTGAAAGATCAGCATGTATTATATGTCTATTGTAGTGAAAGATCAACATGTATTACATGTATATGTCTGTTGTAGTGAAAGAACAACATGTATTACATGTCTATTGTAGTGAAATATCAACATGTGTTACATGTCTATTGTAGTGAAAAGTGAAAGATCAACATGTATTGCATGTCTATTTTAGTGAAAGATCAGCATGTAATATATGTCTATTGTAGTGAAAGATCAGCATGTGTTACATGTCTATTGTAGTGAAAGATCAACATGTATTACATGTATATGTCTATTGTAGTGAAAGATCAACATGTATAATTACATGTCTATTGTAGTGAAAGATCAGCATGTATTACATGGCTATTGTAGTGAAAGATCAACATGTATTACATGTCTATTGTAGTAAAAGAGCAGCATGGATTACGTGTCTATTGTAGTGAAAGATCAACTTGTATTACATGTCTATTGTAGTGAGTGAAATATCAGCATGTATTACATGTCTATTGTAGTGAAAGATCAAACTGTATTGCATGTCTATTGTAGTGAAAGATCAGCATTTCCAGTAGAAAAATATTTAACGATTAGTTTATTTATTGATTTTTTTGATATGAATACATCATGAGGTGAAAATGTTTGGTAATTACTGATTATATTGGACCAATAATATATTTAAAGTTAAGGTAGAATTACGACGAAAAAATTAAAACCCATTCAGGGCATTTTCTCTTCAAATTGCGGGAAGGGGCCTATGGCTTTGAATTTGGAGAAATAAATTAAGCCCACTTTCCACTGAAACGGTGGGGGTTGGGGATGGTGGTGGGGCGGGTGGAGGGGTGCAGGGGAAAGAGCATACACTTCGCTATAGAGAAAAGTATTTTAAAGGAAAATGAGCATTTATTTTAACATACAAACTATGGAAAGTCTGTCACTCTTATTTTAAAAAAAGAAAAGAAGTGTTTTATTGAAATATCATGCCTCCTCCCACCACCACAATACTACTTTAGAAGGTTAAAAAGGCCAAATCATGTTTGTTCATTTTGCCATCTTAATTGTGCCGGAAAATGCAAAGATAGAGTTTGTTGCCATTAGATAAGTTAATATGGCCCAGTCATTTTATTCATTTCTATTTCTTAAACTATGTGCCAACATATCTAAAGTTAAAATGATAACTGGATTAAGAAATCGAGATGCTAATCATAATCTGGAAGAATTGTGAATCATTTGCATCAAACTACCGTGCCATTCAGTTATATAAAAGATGCACATGCCCAATATTCGGTATCGTGCTTTACCCAGGCTACGTAGTGTTTATGAAAATGATTGGTCTGGAAAACTCAACTACTCGAAGAGTTTTTGAAATCATAAGTATTAATTCATATACGGCTTTAAACCCGAGAAGTACTGTTGTAATTTAAGTACATTTTTATTTGTTAATTGACAAACGAGATCATATTTAATATTTATATCATTCCAAAATAAAGGCGATGGGAATGATTACTTCTTGCTTAAATCAATAGAGAGCATACTCTGTCTAAAAAGCAGTAATTTGACAGCAATGTTGGGTTTACCATATAATTTTAAATCAAACATAGTTGGCTAAATACAAAAACTTGATCATGATATGACATTCAAATCGTCTTCAGTCCCTTTAAAAATAACAATCCACGTTTGTCTAATAGAACATTATCCATTTTCAGCTTTAAACGTTATATTCTACTAATCTAGATGAGATTTTCGATAAAATGCAACCTTTTGTATTGTTAACGATTAATAATTTTATTATCTATATAGGTCGTGTGTGGATCCCGTCTACATTCCTGAAGAGATCGACAACATTATGAAAGCAGAAGATGTTCGGAAGATAAAGGAGGACATGGTAAACGCCCGGATTCGCATGGAAGAACTGATTCAAGCTCGACATAATAACCTCGCTGAATTGGAAGAGGACAAGGTCATTGCTCTTGGTAAAATCAAAGAAGTACGGGAAAAGATAAACGTCGCCTTAGATGAATTAGAGAAAACAACAATTATCGATTTTGAAGCAAAGAGTAAGGACATTGCCAACCAAATCACTGTAGAGCTGGAAGCAATGGATGCCATTGTAAAAGACATGGAAACATGCCAACAGCAATTACTCTCAGCAGAAGGAAATCGATCACAACAGTTTGTGTGCACGAAGAAGGGTCAGCAGAAGATATCCGAGGCAGGCAAACTGATCACCGATGTAGCTCAATCGTCAGGAAATACGAGGGTTGAGTTTGAACAAGATCCTAAAATTGAACAGTTTTTAAAGGGACTTTCGTCACTCGGTAAGGTACAGGAAAAGGCAGATGGACGTCTGAAACAAGTTCAACAACATGATTGTCTATACCAAGTCACAAGTAAACAAACGGTTGATGTAAGTGCTAGTGGTGACCGTCACACTTGTTACATACTTGGTTCGTGCACCTTGAAATCCGGCAACATTTTACTTACAGACTGTAATAACCAGAAGCTTAAGCAGTTAGACGGTTCCACATACAAAGTGATAGACCAGTGTGATATGCCAGGCGGCATACCTCATGCAGTATGTGAACTGAGTCCACAGGAAGCCGCCGTTACCATGAACAACAACACCATACATATTGTCTCCTTGGGAACCAGGATGGTACTAACTCGGTCAATAAAGACGAATCATAATTGTTGGGGACTTGCTTTCTGTCATGGTGAGATGTTCGTATCAGATGGTGGCAAACAAGTCTATGTTTACGATACATCCGGGACACTCTTGAGAACAATATGTAAGGACCAGTCAGGAGAAGATATATTTTCTAGCAGCCGACATGTTGCTGTGAGTGATGACGGCAACAAGGTGTATGTCGCCGATGAAGAAAAAGGTGTAGTCACTCTGCACAGGCAGGGGAGGGGACTCTCGCGGTTCAGTGATCAAGAGTTAAAGGGAGCTTTGGGCGTTTATGGCGATGGTTGTGGGAATATATTTGTATGTGGGCATGCTTCACACAATGTGATACAGATTGGACCGAGCGGCGATAAACTTGGTGAGCTGGCGAAACAATCAGACGGTATTGTTAATCCTATGTCAGTGTGTTATGATAGGTCAACTTCTAGATTGGTTGTTACCAGCTGGAACAATAACGTCTTGACGGTATTCAGTTTGATGTGAAAGGCAAAAAAACAACAACATAATACCAGTATTCCTTCGGGAATAAACTTGGTGTGCTGGCGAAACTATCAGATGGTGTTGTTTATCCTTGGTCAGTGTGTTATGATAGGTCAAACTCTAGATTGGTTGTTACCAACTTTAACAATAACAACTTGACGGTATTCAATTTGACTTGAACGTAAAAATAACGAGATAATACCAGAATCCTTCGATATCTACGTACTTGCACAAACGAGCACTGTTACATACATGACTTTTAATATGTAAACCAGTATACATCAATTTCATAATTGCGATAGAGTCCAGTATTTGTTTATATTGTATTTACGAGTCTTTTTCATTTGTGTTATATAACTGCATCTGCGAACTACATGTTTAAGCAATAAACAGTCTGAGAATTAAAGTGATTTTAGTTTGAAAAATGTATGTATGAATATACAGCTGACATATACATTGTTGTTTTTGTGAAATAAATATGACCCGCTTATACCACAGCAACTGAGTCGTGTTTATCTAAAGGGACACACGGTAATCTTGAGCTTTTAAAAACTCACGGCGTCTCGTAAATTTTTCTACATAACATGCATTGTCCATCATTTATATTAATTACAAAAATAGTATATACAAAGCAAAATGTTCTTTTACGTATTACTTAGTGTGGAATATATTGCACTAGTGGGATATGTAAACATTTGGTAAAATAACTATAATGAGAAAAGGACAAATCAAAATGTCTTTTAATTACATACACGTAGGTTTAAGATCAAACTGATGCTGGATTAATAAATCTGGTGATAATTTTAATGTTTGATAACAACTTCGAGATTACCATGTGTCCCTTTAACTGACTTGCTAAACACCTGACTCTGATTCGGGTCCTCTAATGTCCAGTTCAGCATTTATTTTAGGTTATAATACAAGGGCCAATTTACACTGGTCTTATATTCATGTGACAAACATAGTTTGTCTCAATGTCTCGCATAACTAAGCTCTGAAACTACGTTCGATCTCCACCTAAAAGTTCAATACTCCACGATGGAAATAAACTCTGTCTCTGTCGAATCTATCGTCATGTGTCTATCTTATGTATAGTTTGTCGCAGTCATACAATGGGACATTATAATACCATTTGACAAAATATGTATTGTAACTATTGTATAGTTGGATATTTTCGACATCTAAGACATGTTATGTACACATTAAATATTTTATTTACAAAGTTTATATTTTGTTTCCACATTATATGTACATGTATCATGGTTACATTAATTTAGTTAAACATGCTATATTTTGGACTCGTTAAGACGATAGGGCCTTTATCTTTCATTCGATCTTTACCAAACTTTACCAGATTGTTTATATAAATGGAAGCTCGGACAATTTAGAAGACCAGCCAGATCAGACCAGTAACAGCGGAGTTATGGCCCTTGATTTAGTTAAAAATGCTATATTTTGCCTCGTTAATTCGATAGGGCCTTCATCTTTCATTCGATCTTTACAAAACTTTACCCGATTGTTTATATTAATGACAGCTCAGACAGTTTCGAAAACCAGCCAGATCGGACCAGTTACAGATGAGTTATGGCCCTTGATTTAGTTAAAATGCTATATTTTGCCTCGTTAAAATGCTATATTTTGCCTCATTAAGACAATAGGGCCTTCATCTTTCATCCAATCTTTACCAGATTGTTTATATAAATGAAAGCTCGGACACCTTCGACGACCAGCTAGATCGGACCATTAACAGCGGAGTTATGGCCCTTGATTTAGTTAAAAATGCTATATTTTGACTCGTTAAGACGATAGGGCCTTTATCTTTCATTCGATCTTTACCAAACTTTACCAGATTGTTTATATAAATGGAAGCTCGGGCAATTTCGAAGACCAGCCACATCGGACCAGTAACAGCGGAGTTATGGCCCTTGATTTAGTTAAAAATGCTATATTTTGCCTCGTTAATTCGATAGGGGCTTCATCTTTCATCTGATCTTTACAAAACTTTACCTGATTGTTTATATCAATGACAGCTCAGACAATTGCGAAAACCAGCCAGATCGAACCAGTAACAGCGGAGTTATGGCCCTTGATTTAGTTAAAAATGCTATATTTTGCCTCGTTAATTCGATAGGGCCTTCATCTTTCATCTGATCTTTACAAAACTTTACCTGATTGTTTATATCAATGACAGCTCAAACAATTTCGAAAACCAGCCAGATCGGACAAGTAACAGATGAGTTATGGCCCTCGATTTAGTTAAAATGCTATATTTTGCCTCGTTAAGATGATAGGGCTTCATTTTTCATGCGATCTTTATGAAACTTTATGAGATTGTTCCTATCAATGAAAGATTGGTCAAGTTCGGAAACCAGCTAGATTGGAACAGTAACAGTGGGGTTATGGCCCTTGAATTAGTTAAAAATCCTATATTTTGCCTCGTTAAGACGATAGGGCCTTCATCTTTCATCCGATCTTTAAGAAACTTTACCAGATTGTTAATATCAATGAAAGCTTGGAAGAGTTCGAATACCATCTAGATTGGACCATTTACATCGGAGTCATGGCCCTTGATTTTCTGAAATATACTACATATTGGCCTCATTAAGATGAAGGGGCCTTCATTTGACCGGATTTCATTGAAACTTTGCAGGGATGATAAGTACCAAGCCTAGTTGTACATAGTCGCCGTGTTCCAGTTGAATGATTTTGGCAGAGTTATAGCACTTTAAAGGTTTTAATACACAAACTTTGTTCTGACTAGTTCTCCTGAACCCCTGGCCGGATTAAACAAAACTTTTTAGGGATGATCGATTCTATATCTAGTTGTGCACATCATCGCCGTGTTCCGGTTGAATGATTTTTGGCAGAGTTAGGGCCCTTTAAAGGTTTTAATACACAAACTTTGTTCTGACTAGTTCTCCTGAACCTGGCTGGATTTAAACGAAGCTTTTTAGGGATGATCAATTCCATGTCTAGATGTGCAAATCATTGGCGTATTCTGGTTAAATGATTTTTTTGCAGAATTATGGCCCTTTAAAGGTTTTAATACACAAACTTTGTCTGATCTACTTGTCCTGAACCCCTCGCCAGATTTCAATGAAACTTTGCAGTGATGATCAGCACCAAGCCTAGCTGTGCATGTCATTGTCACGTTCCGGTTTACAGATATTTGGCAGAGTTATGGCCCTTTAAAGGATTTTTTGATACCACAATTTTTTTCCGGGCTAGTTCTCCTGAACCCCTGGCTGGATATAGACGGAACTTGACAAGGATGATCAGTATCAAGCCTAGTTGTGCATATCATGGCCATATTTGAATGATTTTTGGCAGAGTTGTGACCCTTTAAATGTTTTAATACACAAACTTTGTCCAGATGAGTCTCTTCTGAACTCTTTGCCAGATTTCAGCGATCTTGGCGAGAATGATCAGTACTAAGCCTAGTTGCACCTGTCATTGCCATGTTCTGGTTGAATGGTTTTTGAAAGACTTATGGCTCCTTATACATTTATACATAAACTTTATCTTGAGCCAGTAGAGCGTCCACAGGCCCTCTTGGGCCTCTTGTTTTCAAACACTACACTTTTAGTCCGTTTATTTCAATATAGTTAAAAAAACGAATTTGCATAGGGCCGAAATAGGCCAAACAATCGTATTCTTTTTCCAAGAACAACTCCTTATCGTTTTCTCCAGCATGGTCCCCATTGTATACGCTACAGTCGGAACTACCTCGTCGATTTCCGTAACCATTGGTTTCTGAAATTGGTGAGGCAGTTCCGATTTAGGTGGCTGTATTCGCAGATCGCATTCGGTAACTGTTCGTCACGGAAATTAACTTGTATTACTTACTCAAAACGGGAAAACGCTTTATGAGTGTCAGCCCATGAAAACCTCCCTAATTTCACAGCTTTTTGCAAATGATACAAAGCAATATATGGAGCAACAACTGTCCGTAGAAATAAGATATCATCATACAATAACTGGCGACAATATGTATCACCGGTCAAACATTTCAATACATCAATATAAAACAATGTAAACGAATGCATAAAACTAAAACTAACCTGATAATTGATGTATTTATATAATGTAATCGAATATGTCTTGAAGTGGATCAGTTGTTGTTCATTTGTTCCCGGAACGTATTGCTTAAACTGAACTAAAGATAAACACCGAACACAAACAGTCTAAAATGAACTGTATAAACCGAACATAAAATTATGACATTCACTGCATTACTTAAACGGAACTCAATATATGAACCGCACATAAAAGTCTGACATTCACTGCATTACCAAAACTGAACTGAATATATAAACCGAACATTAACGTTTCACGTTCAATGTATCATCTTTATTTCCTTCATTTGAATGGAGATTACTAATGTTTACATCTATTGGATATTAAACATCATAAATACAAGGACACATTAAAGCATGAATCAGAATTAAACTTCGTAATTAATAAGAATAAACATACTACTCAAAATCATTACAGTAGCCTAAATATATACATGTACACACTTTCTTGTAACTGTTTTATCATAATAGCTTTCGATGGCTTGCTTAAACCGAACTGAATATGTAAACTGGACACATACAATGCATTGCTAAAACAGAACTAAATATATAAACAAACATAAACGTCTCACGTTCAATGCAGTGCTTAATATGAGCTGAATAAATAGACCGAACATAAAAGTATCACTTGTAGCAACCCTAAATGTAACAAACCGCCAAATGTAACAACAACGAAATTACGAACGCCATTTGTAACAAAATTTCGGCAAATGTAACAATTTTTCGCTAAATGTTACAAAATCAGTTTTCGCTAAAAGTTACAAACATGTGCCATATGTAGCACAAGTTTAGGTTCCGCTAAAAGTTACAACCACTTTCGCTAAATGTTACAACAAATGTTTACCGTAATAAAAATGTCACCTGGATGTTCTTCTTTGTATGTCGTTTAAGAAAACGCGAATCATTTTGTTACAACAATTTCATGCAAGAAATTCATCATGTGACAGTGTGTGCCACTAAGGATCCTACAATCGAGCCTAGTCAAATAGTCGCCAGATTCAGGGTCAAAGTCACACTTAGAGGTCAAAGGTTATATGAATATAGTGTGACTATATTTCGTGTCCGCTCCGTATCTCTTGAACCGTTTGAGGGATTTTGAAATAACTTGGCATGGATGTTGACCTTATTGATACGATGTACAGAGCGCGTATTTTGGCTGACCCAGGTTCAGATCAAGGTCACATTTAGAGGTCAGATGTCATTGACTATAGTATGACTAGAGTGTGTGTCCGCCCTGTATCTCTTGAACCGCTTGAGAGAATTTGAAATAATTTGAAAGAATGTTGACGACCTTATCGAGACAATGTGCGGAGGTCGTATTTCTGCCGGCCCGATTCAAGGTCAAGGTCACATTCAGAGGTCAAAGCTCATTTCACCATATGCGACTGTTGACAAATAGCATAGAATTAATGTTCAAGATATAGAGATAATGTAAATACAATGTAGTTTAGTTTCACACGATATGCTCCATGTCAAGGTCACAAATAGAATTCAAAGTTCATACTACTTTATAATCTAGCTATCTCAGTAAAATGTGTGACAATACCATATGGGGAGCCATCTGTTTTCGTTCAAAAACAACCATCTAGTTTTGTTGTTCCTTTTTTTCCATTCCTTTTCTATTTTTCAGGATCTTGCATGAAATTTAACGTTCATTTGTAAGCACCAACGGAAACACACACAATGGACCGACAATTTATCACCTGTAATTAAGCTAATAACAAACTACGGGTGAAATTATAGTCCGCTTTCCTGGATTCTAACCAGTACTCGCATGGGGATCGAATCCGCGATCCCCGGATTGAGAATCCGGTGCTCTACCAACTGAGCTAGCCGGCGAAATATTTGATTGAAATAATTCCAGAATTCCTCATTAGATAACAAAGATATGGACTGAACACGAAGTAATGCAATGATACTGTATAATTTATAGGGGCTTTGTGCCCTTACTGTGACCTTGACCATAATTGCACAATAGGCCTGAGTTTACGTGGGACACATCGTCTGGTTATGAGGTACATGTGTGCGAAATTATTTAAAACCCTCAATGGATGATTAAGGCAAGAGAAAATAAATGTTTAGAGTCTCATCCGGATCTTGAAAAAAATGTGGCGGATGGGCACTTTTTTTTTTTCGATCGGACGAAGGCTCAACTATACAGGCAAAAAGACCTCATTTTATGACCTTTTACAAGACCGTTCATGACTTTATTTCTGAGATGCCAATAGAATGTTAATAGAATAGAATAGAATAACTTTTATTTCCAATCAAGGGCCCCATCCATCCATCCATCCATCTATCTATCTATAAGCCACCGGTAACATTTGTCAGCTAATATGCCAATAAAAGACACTATATAAATATCAGAGTATAATAAGGTTGACATCTTTACTAAATGCGGCGTATCGTCGTGTTTGTATGTTTGTTTGTTGTATGTCCGCTATGGACGCTCTCAGTTTCCGTCGGATCTTCACTAAATTTCACACACATATTCACTAGGACCCGATAAAGGTTTTGGTGAGAGAAAAAAAACATTTTCGAGAAGGTTAAACCGGCGACGGGCACGGGTGCAGACAATTATGCTGTATAATTATCAAAACAAAGTTTAGCTAGACAAGTAATCCATATATTTGGTTAAATCGATGTTAAACATAGCAAGGTATAGGTATTCAGAATTATTACGCCGCATTGTGACATTTTGAGCTTAACACAGTAATTTGAGCATGTATCGAATGAAGCTTGATAAGTTTACATTTTATTTAATATATAAGCTAGGATAAAATGTCTTAAAATAAAGTTATAAACATAAACATATTGAAATTTATATATTTTATAAATGGATTACGTGTTTCAGATTCATGAATGACTAATGAACTTAAAACAAACATACGTTACTATTTGATAACGTATGTTTCTACACTTCAAAATAAAATTACATTGTATATGGGGTAGCATGGGTCACTTTTGTTATTTTAATATGCATGTAAGGATACAATGAGTAGCTGGACAAATAGAACATGTAGGCGTTATCAACATGTGATGAAATATGTATATATCAGGTCACACAGTCATTGTTAAGGGTATTGGGGGTATATTAGGTAGTAATCCTCTGAAGACAGCATTTCTGGCTTAAAAGTATTAATGTGCACCGTTGAAAGTTATCACATACCTTTGACGTATATGTATTATTTAATGCATTTTTCAAAAACGTTATGAAACATACGTTACTGACAACTTTGAATCTTCAACTTCTGGGATATATTTTATCATCATACATTGTATGTCTATTATAATAATATACAAATAGTTTTATTAAAAAGATACATGTATTGGCACTATGTCAAGAAGCACATTACAAATATTAACCATGCCTTCTATATCATATTTGCACTCAAAGCTTGGTAACGTATGTTTCGTGTTAAAAAGTGACCCCCATTATTTCATCTAGATCCATGGAAACTGCAGAAACGGGATACGTATACATGTTTTAACCATGTTCATTTTATAAAAAGCATATCTGTGTAGCATTTAAATGCCACCATTGCTGTTGATGAAGACGATTAGTAGGTTCCGTATCCACCGAAGTATCGTAATGTATGTTTCACAGACATTTGGCGTCACTATTCAAATCAAGTATCTGACAACTTAGACCAGCGGGATCTAAACACTAAAGTATATATTTAACACTTTCTATAGCGAGCATACCAACATAGCAAACATTTGCGTCCATATTGAACATGAAATACGACTAATACACGATAAAAACAGAAAAACTCGACTGTCGTCAGTAACGTATGTTTCAGTTTTGGGTGTTTGAAGGCATGGACTGGTGATATTTACATCGTTTTTTTTCCAATCAATCAATCAATCCACCAATCAATAACAATTAGGCATTTAGGCGAATCAATCAATCGATATTTATTTTATTATACCGACCACATGG
The DNA here is from genome assembly GCA_037043455.1 of Cyrtodaria siliqua. Classification (NCBI taxonomy): domain Eukaryota; kingdom Metazoa; phylum Mollusca; class Bivalvia; order Adapedonta; family Hiatellidae; genus Cyrtodaria; species Cyrtodaria siliqua. Next base: position 170,444 of record JAWPHD010001874.1, read on the forward strand.
AGGGGTGCCATTTCAAAGTGTTACTCTGACGTCAAAACAATGAGCCATCTGGTATTGCTTCACTTTGGGGTATAGGGAATTTAATATAATGGAGTGTTAACAGTGAGATATAATAATATTTATTTGGCCTGTAAACGTCTTTGTCTCTACAAAATCGCCAAACAGAACAGATATTACGTTCAATCAATCTTGGTTCTATGCTTTTTAGGCAAGGAACCTTTCAGACTTCGCAAAATCAATCAAAGCACTGAAAGCACAGAAAGGCTGGGCTGCCTTTAAGATCTCACTACACACTTAGCTTCCTTGCATATGACTGTAGTGATTGTAGGGGATGATTCCTACACCATAAAAAGTATGGGTGTGCTCTTCGGTTTGAGATATTTTAATAATTGCCCATGGATATTTTCTTTTCTTGTTGCAGGTGAGAAAACAATAGTGTGAGATTGGATGAACAGCGATAAGACGACACTGACAGCAAAATGTGACACATTTGTGGGTGCTCAAAATGCGTATGAATTTAGGTGCAAACTGTTTAGTGAAAGCCAAAAAGAGTACCTTGCCTGCCACCAATCACATTAAAAAAAAAGGGGGCTATGTACCAGATGTTGTGGATTATTATGAGCAGCAGTAACTGTATTTTCCCCAAAAAGTACTTTTAGACTGTAAATGCTTGATTCAGAATGGACAATTTGACTTTACTGCCTATGGCCAACAGAAGTAAAATCGAAGTGTGTAGTGAGTCCTTCAGAAGAACAATGGTTCACTCAATGAGCGGACACGATTGTTTGTATAAAATAGTTTGTTTTTATTGTGTATTCCCGAAACTTTGATGGTTATGTTAAAAATGATTCGAGTTTTCTTAAACGACATACAAAGAAGAAGATACCAGGTGATATTTAATTAGTTTTAACATTTAGCGAAAGTGGTTGTAACTTTTAGCGGAACCTAAACTTGTGTTACATATGGCACATATTTGTAACTTTTAGCGAAAACTGATTTTGTAACATTTAGCGGAACATTGTTACATTTGCCGAAATTTTGTTACAAATGGCGTTCGTAATTTCGTTGTTGTTATTAGAGATATTTTATCTTGAAGCTAGAAACCAAAAAAGTAAACATTACAAAAAAGCAACTCTTATATCATACCGTCCTGGCATTCAGCGTTATGTAGAAGCGAAACGGAGTGTTGACAAAATTGACATCACTAAGGGAGATGCATTTATTTCTTCAAACAAAGTCTTGAAGTGTATGACAAAAGAATTAAAGCGTCATGTAACCAGCCTTGATCCAATAGATTTCTTTAATTTTTTGATTTTATAATAAAACTATTGTTGCCTTTTGAATTCGTTCGATACATGGTTTTATCACGACCCGAGAAAAAGGCATATTGACCTCAGGCGTAGTATCGACCTCATAAAAAGGCAATAATTGTATATGACTTCTTTTACGCTTGAGGTTCCTACTTAACCCAATACCTCTTTCTTTACATACACATATCGTTATACTTAAATATAAAGCGTGTGCTAGTTTATATTTTCGGAAAATGCAAACCAAGTCAGTATCGTATTCAAGGTAGTAACTTTTAAAATCAATATTCCCATGTACTTATACATACCAGAGCAGAACAAAATTACGACATCAAATTTGAGAATTAACGCTTGACAAAGTTGAATTATCTACACTATAAAATAAAATAAGAAACAAATATTGACCCTTAATCCCACACCTCACTCCGGCTTCAGTTTTATTGCATTTTTGGACTTTTTTTCATTTTTCAAATTGATGTACATGTATAGGCCCGGTCCTGGCCTAATACTAGCTCGTCGATAGGTCCATGTGTATCGCCATACCACCCACGCCCCTCATGTGGATATATATTATAGCACTCTCAAATCTAATTTATATATCTGTCGACGTTATTCTGAGGCATTAATACCCTTTATTCGAACATTTATTCACGATCTTAATATGAGCATGCGATTATATACTTACTCAATCTCTCCCAGAGGCCATTACATTTTTAATTTGATAATATTTTATTGCTTGATGTTATTTACATAAATACATGTGATATAAAAATTACAGTAATAAATAACATTTACAAATGGATTGGACTACGAGTTATCACAACATCAGTTACGGTCCTTTCCAAAACATTACATTGATGTGTATGCAAGAAACGACAACTCTGGGTAGAGATTGATACTTACTTTGCTGAGTATAATATAACCTAAATTGTGTTAAACATTTACGTATTTATTTCATGTGGCTACAGGTTTTTACATAACTTTAATAAATTGTTGTTTGTCTATTTACTGTTTGGTCCATCAAACTTTCCCGCGAATACTAGTCACGGTCGCGGGAATATTAGACGCGGTCCCGTAAATACTAGACACGGTCCGCAAATACTAGACACGGTCCCGCGAATGAATACTCGACACGGTCCGCTAATACTAGACACGGTTCCGCGAACGAATACTCGACATGGTCCCGCGAATACTAGACACGGTCCCGCGAATGAATCCTCGACACGGTCCCGCAAATACTAGACACGGTCGCGGAAATCAATCGTAGATTTGTTGTGCCTGCCGCCATGTCGGCATAGCATTAGCTGGGCATATTATTTTTTGCGAGATCGAAAAGGCTTTTATTTTAATTAAAATTACATTTAAAAGCGATATGAATTCCATTTGAAAAAGTGGTGTTTATAACTGAGCACTAAGTCGAAGTTTCAATGCTTAATTTGAAACGTGGGTTCGAGTCCTCATGGGACCATAACCATTTATGTGAGGAAGCTATCCAGCAACACACACACGCATGTCACATACAAAACTTTATTTACCATGTTTACTTGAGTTTATACAGTATAGACCAACACCTCTTTCATTACATGTATGCATGATATGATATCGTTTACTTAAATGTAAATGTGTCCTAGTTTATATCCTGAACAAAATAAGTTTAGTACGACTTTTAAGGGACATAGATCTAGAATAAACATATTAACATTGATATAATTGTTTGAAACATTTAGTAATGCTAGGTGAGGATGTGATTTTCAAAACATTGTGTTAGATCTATTATTTGCTAAACGTAATATCAGAATTAATTTATTTTTTGTTCAGTATATTTACGGAAAGTACAAAACTAGGTCAATATCGTGTCTTTCAAGGTAGAAACTTTTAAAATCAATAAACCCACGTACTTATACATACCAGATCAAAACAAAATGGCGACATCAAAAAGTTTGGGGCGTACATTACGCGGCGAGTCGGATGAATCTTTTGATTTTACATGTTGGCCTTGTGTAATAAAAAACAGAAACAGAGAAGCTACGAAGTTTTGTTTGGAATGTCAGGACTATTATTGTGACACCTGTGTCCAGTGTCATACGGATATACCGGCAATGAAGGGCCACACACTACTGGGGAAGTCAGAGTTCCCTACAACGGTGCCACAGAGCCTGATGTCATTGCCGACGGAACGATGCAGCGATCATCCCGCCAAGGTACTGGACATGTACTGCAAGAGCCATGATCAGACTGGATGCCTTGTGTGTATGACTGTTAAACACAGGTACAGTAATTTACTGCCACTATTTGAATAACATAAGTTATCTGTTTGCATGTTGTTTTACGTCATTTTAGCACATCTTTGCCATATATGACGGTCGATTAGTTTGTGGTAGAGGCATTTTTCCTGGGTAAAACAAGTACTGTATACCTCCCGCCATCCGTAAGAATCGACACTTTCTCACATGACCAGTCGAGTTCCTAGTGGGATTCGAACCCGCAGCGGTGAGAGTCGAGAACGTTATAGACGAAACGTCTTTACCATCTTGCCAAGTATGCGCTATATAATACAAATATACATGTATTAACAGGGGGCTCATCAGTCTTTTCGCGGTGTCAGGGGACCGATTTAAAATTGACAAATAATGACATTTTCTATTCTAAAGGACTACAACAGGTCTTAACAAAATGCATGAGCATTCAGTATGGCTCCCAAAACAGAAAAACGTGTGTCCTGTATAATATCATATAATGTATGAAAATTCACAATTTTGGTGAAAACGGCGTAATTTTCCCCAATTGTACCGGTACCATTCCCAAAGTTGTAACAAAAATGACTGTCACACACCAGTGTAAATAGAAGCATTTTAATCTCGATTCCATTTTACATCTATTGTTAATTCAATTAATAATTCAATTCAAATTTTAGATAATATAGCAGCACGGTTCTTACATCATATGTGCATTGATATGACATTTTTATCATTTTAATGTTGGTGATTCATCTAGAAAACATTTGATTTATTGATTTATGTTTTAAATTATAACATACCGCGCATTTATAAAATACATTAAGTGAGTGGAACGAAATTTCTTGCATACCGGATAAGGCTATCCACGTTTTACATGGGGGATGGAAAGTCTTTTCTTGCATACCGGACAAGGATATCCGTCGTTTTACCGGGGCTAGATATTTCCATCTCACCCTAGGGTCGAGATAAAATTCACGCGCATCAACATCCGGTATGCAGGAAAACATGCAAAACGTCAACGCACAACATGTCTCTGATATGTAAGAAAAATAATTGATCATGGGTATTCGGTTCAGATAGGGAATTCCAATCTATTATTACTGATTATATTGGATTCTTAATAGTATTGCAATGCAATGCATGTCTGTTGTAGTGAAAGAACAACATGTATTACATGTATATTGTAGTGAAATATCAACATGTGTTACATGTCTATTGTAGTGAAAAGTGAAAGATCAACATGTATTGCATGTCTATTTTAGTGAAAGATCAGCATGTATTATATGTCTATTGTAGTGAAAGATCAGCATGTGTTACATGTCTATTGTAGTGAAAGATCAACATGTATTACATGTATATGTCTGTTGTAGTGAAAGAACAACATGTATTACATGTCTATTGTAGTGAAATATCAACATGTGTTACATGTCTATTGTAGTGAAAAGTGAAAGATCAACATGTATTGCATGTCTATTTTAGTGAAAGATCAGCATGTATTATATGTCTATTGTAGTGAAAGATCAGCATGTGTTACATGTCTATTGTAGTGAAAGATCAACATGTATTACATGTATATGTCTATTGTAGTGAAAGATCAACATGTATAATTACATGTCTATTGTAGTGAAAGATCAACATGTATTACGTGTCTATTGTAGTGAAAGATCAACATGTATTACATGTATATGTCTATTGTAGTGAAAGATCAGCATGTATTACATGGCTATTGTAGTGAAAGATCAACATGTATTACATGTCTATTGTAGTAAAAGAGCAGCATGGATTACGTGTCTATTGTAGTGAAAGATCAACATGTATTACATGTCTATTGTAATGAGTGAAATATCAGCATGTATTACATGTCTATTGTAGTGAAAGATCAAACTGTATTGCATGTCTATTGTAGTGAAAGATCAGCATTTCCAGTAGAAAAATATTTAACGATTAGTTTATTTATTGATTTTTTTGATATGAATACATCATGAGGTGAAAATGTTTGGTAATTACTGATTATATTGGACCAATAATATATTTAAAGTTAAGGTAGAATTACGACGAAAAAATTAAAACCCATTCAGGGCATTTTCTCTTCAAATTGCGGGAAGGGGCCTATGGTTTTGAATTTGGAGAAATTAAGCCCACTTTCCACTGAAATGGTGGGGGTTGGGGATGGTGGTGGGGCGGGTTGAGGGGTGCAAGGGAAAGAGCATACACTTCGCTATAGAGAAAAGTATTTTAAAGGAAAATGAGCATTTATTTTAACATACAAACTATGGAAAGTCTGTCACTCTTATTTTAAAAAAAGAAAAGAAGTGTTTTATTGAAATATCATGCCTCCTCCCACCACAACAATACTACTTAAGAAGGTTAAAAAGGCCAAATCATGTTTGTTCATTTTGCCATCTTAATTGTGCCGGAAAATGCAAAGATAGAGTTTGTTGGCATTAGATAAGTTAATATGGCCCAGTCATTTTATTCATTTCTATTTCTTAAACTATGTGCCAACATATCTAAAGTTAAAATGATAACTGGATTAAGAAATCGAGATGCTAATCATAATCTGGAAGAACTGTGAATCATTTGCATAAAACTACCGTGCCATGCAGTTATATAAAAGATGCACATGCCCAATATTCGGTATCGTGCTTTACCCAGGCTACGTAGTGTTTATGAAAATGATTGGTCTGGAAAACTTAACTACTCGAAGAGTTTTTGAAACCATAAGTATTAATTCATATACGGCTTTAAACCCGAGAAGTACTGTTGTGATTTAAGTACATTTTTATACAAACAAGATCAAATTTAATATTTATATCATTCCAAAATAAAGGCGATGGGGATTGTATTGTTAACGATTAATAATTTTATTATCTATATAGGTCGTGTGTGGATCCCGTCTACATTCCTGAAGAGATCGACAACATTATGAAAGCAGAAGATGTTCGGAAGATAAAGGAGGACATGGTAAACGCCAGGATTCGCATGGAAGAACTGATTCAAGCTCGACATAATAACCTCGCTGAATTGGAAGAGGACAAGGTCATTGCTCTTGGTAAAATCAAAGAAGTACGGGAAAAGATAAACGTCGCCTTAGATGAATTAGAGAAAACAACAATTATCGATTTTGAAGCAAAGAGTAAGGACATTGCCAACCAAATCACTGTAGAGCTGGAAGCAATGGATGCCATTGTAAAAGACATGGAAACATGCCAACAGCAATTAGACTCAGCAGAAGGAAATCGATCACAACAGTTTGTGTGCACGAAGAAGGGTCAGCAGAAGATATCCGAGGCAGGCAAACTGATCACCGATGTAGCTCAATCGTCAGGAAATACGAGGGTTGAGTTTGAACAAGATCCTAAAATTGAACAGTTTTTAAAGGGACTTTCGTCACTCGGTAAGGTACAGGAAAAGGCAGATGGACGTCTGAAACAAGTTCAACAACATGATTGTCTATACCAAGTCACAAGTAAACAAACGGTTGATGTAAGTGCTAGTGGTGACCGTCACACTTGTTACATACTTGGTTCGTGCACCTTGAAATCCGGCAACATTTTACTTACAGACTGTAATAACCAGAAGCTTAAGCAGTTAGACGGTTCCACATACAAAGTGATAGACCAGTGTGATATGCCAGGCGGCATACCTCATGCAGTATGTGAACTGAGTCCACAGGAAGCCGCCGTTACCATGAACAACAACACCATACATATTGTCTCCTTGGGAACCAGGATGGTACTAACTCGGTCAATAAAGACGAATCATAATTGTTGGGGACTTGCTTTCAGTCATGGTGAGATGTTCGTATCAGATGGTGGCAAACAAGTCTATGTTTACGATACATCCGGGACACTCTTGAGAACAATATGTAAGGACCAGTCAGTAGAAGATATATTTTCTAGCAGCCGACATGTTGCTGTGAGTGATGACGGCAACAATGTGTATGTCGCCGATGAAGAAAAAGGTGTAGTCACTCTGCACAGGCAGGGGAGGGGACTCTCGCGGTTCAGTGATCAAGAGTTAAAGGGAGCTTTGGGCGTTCATGGCGATGGTTGTGGGAATATATTTGTATGTGGGCATGCTTCACACAATGTGATACAGATTGGACCGAGCGGCGATAAACTTGGTGAGCTGGCGAAACATTCAGACGGTATTGTTAATCCTATGTCAGTGTGTTATGATAGGTCAACTTCTAGATTGGTTGTTACCAGCTGGAACAATAACGTCTTGACGGTATTCAGTTTGATTTGAAAGGCAAAAAAACAACAACATAATACCAGTATTCCTTCGGGAATAAACTTGGTGTGATGGCGAAACTATCAGATGGTGTTGTTTATCCTTGGTCAGTGTGTTATGATAGGTCAAACTCTAGATTGGTTGTTACCAACTTTAACAATAACAACTTGACGGTATTCAATTTGACGTGAACGGAAAAATAACGAGATAATACCAGAATCCTTCGATATCTACGTACTTGCACAAACCAGCACTGTTACATACATGACTTTTAATATGTAAACCAGTATACATCAATTTCATAATTGCGATAGAGTCCAGTATTTGTTTATATTGTATTTACGAGTCTTTTTCATTTGTGTTATATAACTGCATCTGCGAACTACATGTTTAAGCAATAAACAGTCTGAGAATTAAAGTGATTTTAGTTTGAAAAATGTATGTATGAATATACAGCTGACATAACATTGTTGTTTTTGTGAAATAAATATGACCCGCTTATACCACAGCAACTGAGTCGTGTTTATCTAAAGGGACACACGGTAATCTCTTGAGCTTTTAAAAACTCGCGGCGTCTCGTAAGTTTTTCTACATAACATGCATTGTCCATCATTTATATTAATTACAAAAATAGTATATACAAAGCAAAATGTTCTTTTACGTATTACTTAGTGTGGAATATATTGCACTAGTGGGATATGTAAACATTTGGTAAAATAACTATAATGAGAAAAGGACAAATCAAAATGTCTTTTAATTACATACACGTAGGTTTAAGATCAGACTGATGCTGGATTAATAAATCTGGTGATAATTTTAATGTTTGATAAAAACTTCAAGATTACCATGTGTCCCTTTAACCGACCTGCTAACACCTGACTCTGATTCAGGTCCTCTAATGTCCAGTTCAGCATTTATTTTAGTTTAGGGTTAGCATCTTGTTAGGGATTGGCTGGCCTGGTCGAGGAAGAGTACATGTTGAATGTCCATGTTTATCGTCATTCACTCCTAGCTGGATATATATTGTAACATTCTCAACTATAATTTATATTTCTCTCAATGTTACTTTGGAGCCTCAAAGCCCCTTTATTTAAAGAAACTAACCCGCCAAATAACGGCAAAATTACACTACAAAACCGTTTATCAAAACTCTATCCAAGTGTTCAGGTCATAGAATAATGTATATATGTACCGATCAAAAGTATAAGTTTTATTCACGGGTTATTAAAATACCCGCGACTGAATGTGCGTGTAATGAATTATGAGTTGGTAACTCTTAATTCAACGCTCCAATTTTGGGGTTTTGCCAGGCTATTTTTAGCCTTTTATATCGTGTTCATGGAGTTTGGAGTCTCAAAATATGTAATTTATGATATATACCTTGTCGTCAATTGCTTAGAAAAGGTGTACATACGTTGCACAATTTGCATGTCGATGGTAGATAGGGACTTTAAAGTCAGTAAACCGCCAAGTAGCGGCAAAATTATACTACAAAATCGTTTATCCAAACCCTATACAGGTGTTCAGGTAAAAAAATAATGTATATGTGCTGATTAAACGTATAGGTATATTCACGGGTCCTTCAAATACCTATGTTTCCTATGCTCAACATCGTACGCGCAAGTGAAAATCAGTGGACGCTAATTAAAATGTCAGACTTAAAATAATTTGCACAACTTTCTGAAGATGATTTGGAAATATTAATCACGAGTCCACAACTGAAGATTTCGAGAGCACACAAAGAACCATCCGCAGAAAAAGTAATTTATAGGCGCTGATAATAGTGATTTTGAACGGAGAGATGTCTTGTTTATATCAAAAGAATATTCAGCAGAACCAACACTTTTTTTCGAAATAATTTTCGGTATAGCAAAATAAATATTACAGTCCAGTGAGGGTGACAGTGAATATTGTCAACCTTCGAAAAGATAATGTCGATCATTTTCATTGTTCTGCAAAATTTCATCGATATAGATGTACACGCCGTCCTCGAGAGGATTATTTCAACATGAACATTCTTAAAGGGGTATGAAACCACCAATTATTTTCCCCATTTACACCAATGCTAAAAATGTCACATATGAATGATTTAATTAATGCAACTCAAGTACGGATAATGCAGCAGTGTAATGTTCATATAGAAAACTAATTTTCCACTTGAAAAATCGCCAGAAAAGTTGGGGTCACAAGTCATGTAAGAAAGTTATTTTTGATTACTAAACAGGTCAAGGGTATAGCTGTTTTCATTGATAGTTGCTCACAAAGTGTATGCATAGATTCGAACTTTCGAAAAGTTCATCAGTGATCCAGTAAAACCTATTAATACGCTTCTTATACACACAACAACAAAATCGAATAAAAAAGGTCAGTTTTCCCCTACTTATAATGCCCATTTCCATCAAAAAAGGAAGGATTAGTTTTTATTTTAGGAACAGCATTCGTACACTTTGGAGGTTTACATGCAATTGGTGGTGGTAAACCTTAAACAGATTCAAACCATGACTGTCATGACTCATTTTGTTATACCATTTCCACAATTATTAGTTAAGTTTTGTTTTCTTCTATTAAACAGGAATAGTAGCTTTAAAATCTTAGACCATAGGCCATGCCTACAAATAGAGGAGGAGGATTAATATCGCGAAAACTCCGCTTTAAGGTAGATAGGTTTTATAAAAGCTGTCGAGTAAATTTAGGTAGTATCCATGGCTGAGCGCAGTGGCTTTAAAGCTACAGAACCTGTATTTAAATCCTTTTCTTATTTGTATGCGTGTCTTTTTTTTGTAACTTCATGTTCATCAGATCATGGCGTAATCGGGTATTTAAGCGATCAAGTTTAACGCAGGAAATCATATACTTTATAGACATCGAGAAGTGCACATCGTTTCACTCCACAGTTAGCATTATGATTTACAAGAAAACAATGTTTGCCTCTTTCGTGGCTCGAACACACGACCTCTTAATTTACAGTCCAACGTACTTACTACTGACCTATGGCGAATGCTTGAGAATGTTGTATATTTAGTAATACATATTGTGATCCAGAATAACAGTTGTGATCCACAATAACATATTTGAATGATCCTCAATATGTATCAGTATATACTCCATCATGTCGCACATGTAAATAACCATGTGTGGTGTACGAAATAATATGTATTATCAATTTAACTAAGATTCCGTCTCAAAACTTTAGTCTTGATTTCTTATTTAGCGGATGATATGTCCGTGCGTGTGTGTGTGTGTGTGTGTGTGTGTGTGTGTGCTATAGTTATTACGTAATGACTATTTAGTGTTAGATATGCTGCTACATACCAACAAGCGTCCGTGATGTAGGGGTAAAACCGTCATGTTACAAATAAAACTGCAATGTCCGATGTACAAATCCCGTTTTGGACAAATCTTTTTTATATAAAATATATTCGAAAGCCGTGTATTATTGATGTTACCTGTACGAAGGCTAGATAAAATATTTTATAATTTATGATTACTGAGGCAATTGTTAATAATGCCCTGTAGGACGTTATTGAAACTATGGAAATATCAGATTGTTAAAAGGTTATGTTAGAAAGTGCTGTCACTAGAGTTATGTTAGAAAGTGCTGTCACTAAAGTTATGTTAGAAAGTGCTGTCACTAAAGTTATGTTAGGAAGTGCTGTCACTAAAGTTATGTTAGAAGTGCTGTCACTAGAGGTATGTTAGAAAGTGCTGTCACTAAAGTTATGTTAGAAAGTGCTGTCACTAGAGTTATGTTAGAAAGTGCTGTCACTAGAGTTATGTTAGAAAGTGCTGTCACTAGAGTTATGTTAGAAAGTGCTGTCACTAGAGTTATGTTAGAAAGTGCTGTCACTAGAGGTATGTTAGAAAGTGCTGTCACTAGAGTTATGTTAGAAAGGGCTGTCACTAGAGTTATGTTAGAAAGTGCTGTCACTAGAGTTATGTTAGAAAGTGCTGTCACTAGAAAACTATCAATTTATAATTTGTTTCTTACTACTAAGTATTTGATTTTTTATTACTAGTCCATCAAACTACCCAGACACAAACATTTGGTAGGTCGGAAGAATTTGTACTAGCCTCGGGCTACCGGACTAGTAATAATTTTGAACCCTGTACTTTACTGTATGAAGATGTATATAGCATAGCCTTTTATGTCCTTTCAGAAACGTTTCCAAAAATGCGAGGCGTAACTCGAGATTTTCTACACACTGTGACATATTACTAATTGATTATAATGCAACCAACAATGTATTCACGACTATTGTAACATAAGGATTTAAATCTACAAACATCCAAGTTTCATTTTCACGGCCCCGTGTGGTTCTCGGGGGCCCCGTTTGGTCACGGGGCAAAGAATAGGGCCACTGCAGATCCCTTTGGAGGGATAGGCAGAGGGGTAGAATCCCCCCAAATTCATGTTCATTTTATCATTTTTTGTTCATGTTCATTAAAGGTCTTCATCATGATCCCTGCATTGTTTCACGTGCTATCTCGCTCCAGCGTAAATGGAGTTTCTACGATAGAATTTTCAGCAACTCTGCTGTTCAGGGTGAGAAGGTTCTAGGCCCATTTTCCATATTTTATCTCGATGTACATGGAAGATGAGCCTGGCATGTTCATGCCTTTTAGGCGCCATATAACCTTTTCATGTGTTGGTGCGCCTTAAAATCCCAATGCAATTCATTTTCACGGTGTTTATGTGTAAATGTCTAAAGCATTAAGACTAGATGACCACTGCCGGCATGTCGTGCCGTCGGAGGACTAGATGACCACTGCCGGCATGTCGTGCCGTCGGAGGACTAGATGACCACTGCCGTCGGAGGACTAGATGACCACTTCCGCCGGCATGTCGTGCCGTCGGAGGACTAGATGACCACTGTTGGCATGTCGTGCCGTCGGAGGACTAGATGACCACTGCCAGCATGTCGTGCCGTCGGAGGACTAGATGACCACTGCCGGCATGTCGTGCCGTCGGAGGACTAGATGATCACCGCCGCCGGCATGTCGTGCCGTCGGAGGACTAGATGACCACTGTCGGCATGTCGTGCCGTTGGAGGACTAGATGACCACTGCCGGCATGTCGTGCCGTCGGAGGACTAGATGACCCCTGCCGTCACTGTATAGATTACCACTGCCGGCATGTCGAGCCGTCGGAGGACTAGATGACCACTGCCGGCATGTCGAGCCGTCGGAGGACTAGATGACCACTGCCGGCATGAACACTGCCGGCATGTCGAGCCGTCGGAGGACTAGATGACTACTGCCGGCATGTAGAGCCGTCGGAGGTCTATATGACCACTGCCGTCGGAGTAGAAAGGCAAACAAGAGCACATCATGCGCGCGGATGCTCGTCTGTAAAAGCGTAAATCAGAATATGTTAAAGGGACACATGGCAATCTTGTTAGTTTTTTTACATAGCTTGTTAAATCATTAATATCAATTATAAGATTAGTTTGCTCGCCTATGCGCCAACAATATAGTTTAACCTATGGAATAATTCTATAAATACATGCAAGCATGTTTAAAGTCAGAATGATACTGAATGAATACATTGAGACGTTAATTTCAATGATTGATAAACACGTCAAAAGTGCCGTGTATCCCTTTAATGAAGCAGCTCAGTGCACATAACTGTTGACCAAACTGAGATGATTAAGGACTATTGGTCCGCTATCTTTAAATAAAAAAAAATGGCGGAGAAACAGTCCTTAAGTATGTCAGGTTGGCTATGGTGACACACTTTTTACGTGAATAACTCGTCAATCCTTAGTTTTTGTCTCGCCTTTTCGAAGTAAAAAGGAGACATAGGCGTTGCCTTTCCGGCGGCGGCGTCAACATTCAAGTTTTGCGTTTAGGTCATTTTCTCACAAACTGTATGCACTAGATATTTCAAACTTTGCTTATAGTTGTATCTTGTGTAGGAAATCGCAACGTACAAAGCAAATGTGGAAGTGACTTTGACCCTTCAAGCAAAGGGAAGATAACTTGATAATATTTACGTTCAACTTTAGCGTTTAGGTCATTTTCTCACAAACTGTATGCACTAGACCTTTCAAACTTTGCTTGTAGCTGTATCTTGGTTTGTACATCGCAACGTGACAAAGCAAATGTGGAAGTGACCTTCACCATCCAAGCATAGGGCAAATAACTTAATATTTATTACGTTCAACTTTTGCGTTTAGGTCACTTTTTCAAGAACTGTATGCACTAGACCTTTTAAACTTTGATTATAGTTGTATCTTGGGTGATACATTGCGACGTGACATAGCAGATGCGGATGTGACCCTGGCCCTCCAAGCAAAGGGCAGATAATAATTGTGCAGTCGACTTTTGTGTCAATTTCTTGGGAACCGTATGCACCAAACCTTTCTTTCAAACTTTCCTTATAGTTGTATCTTGGGTAGTACATCGCTATGTGACATAGTATATGCGATATGACCTTCGCCCTAAATTAATAATTTTAGTATGGGGATTTTTTTTTTTCCTTTTTTTATTAATGTTTTTTTTTAACCTCCCCCGTTCCCTCCCCAACTTCCCAAATGTAAACTCAGTTGTTTTGTATGCCCCGCCATGAAAGTGGTGCGGGCATATAGTGGTGCCCTTGTTTTATTTCTTGTTTTTTTTTCTCCTAAGAAAAAAGAAATATAAAAAGATCGGACAGGGAAAGTAGCATTCAAGGAGGACAGTAAACCACAAAAACAGAGACACAAACACGCAAACAGACAAACAAGAAGGCAAAAGCAATAATAAATGCAAACGACATCACAAACACAAAAAGGGTTGACAATAGGGCTACCGCCTTTGAACGGTCAGTGGCAAAGTATGCCACTGGGGGTTTAAACCGGTTCTAGGGTGCACCAAACCTAACACTTACCCTACTGTCATCCTTCTTTTTTTAAATGGGATTTTTTTTTCTTTTTTTTTTATCATTTTTTTCTAATAAGAAATCTTTTTTTCCTTAAATGGGAGTTGTTTGTTTTTGCCATTTTTTTTTTGTTGCCATTTTTGAACACTCTAGTAATTTCATTGATTATTTGATATTTATTAAACTTAGTCAGTGTCTTTATATCAATGAATGCTCGGACTTGTTTTATATGATTATTTTTGTGTTGCCCTTTTTTTCTTTTTTTTTTCTTGTTTCTTTTTCTCCTTCTTTTTTTTCTTTAAATCGGAGTGTTTTTTTCCTCATAAGAAACCTTTTTCTTTAAATGGGATTTTTTTTTCATTTTTGAAATCGCAACTAGCAACTTCATTGATTATTTGATCTTTATTAAACTTAGTCAGTGTCTTTATATCTATGAATGCTCGGACTTTTTTTTTACATTTTTTTTCTCATTAGAAAATTAGAAACCTTCTTTTTTTTTCTTTTAATGGGATTTTTTAAATTTTGTTTTTCCTTTTTTTTTCTTTAAATGGGAGCTTAGGTGCCCTTGTTGGATCAGTTTTACATATTGCGGGAAGAACTTCTTCTTGCATATCATCACCGTGTTCCGGTTAAAAGATTTTCGGTGGATTTTTGGCCCTTTAAAGGTTTTGCTACACAAACTTTGTCCGGACTAGTTCTCCTGAACCCCTGGCCTGATTTTAGAGAAACGTTGCAGGGATGATCAGTACCAAGCCTAGATGTGCATTTCATCTGGAAGATTTTGGCAGAGTCTGCTGAACTCCTGGCCGGACGAAACTTGGCAAGGATGATCTGTATCAAGCTTAGTTGTGCATATCATCACCTTGTTCCTGTTGAATGATTTTTAGATCACCTGAGCCGAAGGCTCAAGCTGATCTATTAGAATCACTCTTCGTCCGTCGTCCGTCCGTCGTCCGTCCGTCGTCATCGTTAACTTTTGCTTCAAACAACTTCTTTTCAGAAACCGCTTGGCTACTTTTGACCAAACTTCAGGTATGGATGATCCATAGATAAATGTTTTTTAGATTTGTTAAAATTAGGCCTGCGCAACATCCAAGATGGCTACCATTACCATATATAGTCGAAAATTAAAAAATCTTCTTCTCAAGAACCGCTGGACAGATTGAGACAGTTTTTCTTTTAAAATGATCGCCAACGCCGAGACTATTAGATTTGTTTAAATGATGTTCCCGGGAGAAAAAAATTACCTTGCCCTGAGGGTCCAGAGTTTGTTTATTGGGATTTTGCATGTTTTTCATAGACTTATATAGGAAAAAACTTTAGAAAATCTTCTTCTCTGAAACCACAAGGCACAGAGCTTATGGTCCTCTACTAAGTTTGTTCAAATGGTGACCTTGGGGTCATATGTGGCCACGCCCTCGGGGTCACAGTTTTACATAGACTTATATAGGAAAAACAAAATCTTCTTCTCTGAAACTACAAGAGCAAGAGGTTTAATATTTTTCATTTACCATAAGATTATAGTCTTTTACAAAGGATGTTCAAATGGTGACCATGGGGTCACATTTGGCCCCGCCCCGGGGGTCACAGTTTTACATTGACTTGTATAGGGAAAAACTTAAAAAATCTTCTTCTCTGAAACGACAAGAGCCAGAGGTTTAATATTTTGCATTTTTTTATAAGCTTATGGTCCTCTACCAAATTTGTCCAAATGGTGACCCTGTTGGCAAATTTGGCCCCGCCCCGGGGGTCACAGTTTTACATAGACTTGTATAGGGAAAAACTTAAAAAATCTTCTTCTCTGAAACTACAAGAGCCAGATGTTAAATATTTTGCATTTTTTATAAGCTTATGGTCCTCTACCAAATCTGTTCAAATGGTGACCCTGTTGGCAAATTTGGCCCCGCCCCGGGGATCACAGTTTTACATGGACTTATATAGGGGGGAAAATGTCTACTTCTCGGAAACTACAAGAGCTAGAGGTTTAATATTTTGCATTGACTATAAGATTATAGTCCTTTACCAAGTTTGTTCAAATGGTGAAAATGGGGTCACATTTGTCGCAGTTTTACATGGATTTATATAGTAAAAAAAACACAAAAAAACTTCTTCTCTGACACTACAAGAGCCAGAGGTTTAATATTTTGCATTTACTTTGAGCTTATGGTCCTTTACCAAGTTTATTAAAATGGTGACCCTGGGGTTATATTGTGTTGAATTAACCTAAATAATGTGAAGATTTAGATAATGTGATGATTTAACATAACTAATGTGCTGAATTAGCCTAAAGGTGCGGAATTAATATTGTGATGAATTAACCTAAATATTGCGATGAATTAACCTAAATATTGTGATGAATTAACCTAAACTTTGTGATGAATTAACCTAAATGTTGTGATGAATTAACCTAAATAATGTGATTAATTTAACTAAATAATGTGATTAATTAACCTAAATGTGCTGAATTAACCCAAATATTGTGCTGAATTAATCTAAATTACCAAATATTGTCTAAATAAAGTGTTTAATTAACCTAAATATTGGGTTGATTAACCTACATAATGTGTTCAATTAACCTATATATTGTGTTGAATTAAGCTAAATAAGTTGTTTAATTAATCCAGTGTGATTGATTAACCTAAATATTGTGTTGAATTAACCTAAATGTGTTCAATTAACCTAAATGTGTTCAGTTAACCTAATTTAAAATAAGGTGATGAATTAATCGAAGTATTAACATTTATTAACCTAAATATTTTGTTGAATTAACCTAAACAATGTGTGTATTAACCTAAATAGTGTGATGAAGTAACCTAAACAATGTGTGTATTAACCTAAACAATGTGTGTATTAAACTAAATATTGTGCTGAATTAACCTAAACAATGTGTGTATTAACCTAAATAGTGTGATGAATTAATCTAAATATTGTGAATAACTGACCTAAATATGTTGTTGATTTAACCTAAATGTTTCGTTGGTTTAACTAAAATGTTTTGTTGAATTAATCTAAATAATGCGTTTAATCGATCGTGAAACCATCTCTAGGAGCATCTCTAAATAACTAATAACCAACAATGTAAATAATATCTACACATATACTCTCAATTTAGGAAAAGGCAGCCTCCACCTTTGCGTGTTTCTTCTGGGAGTATTGGTTCTCGTCTGTCTTCTCCATGAAACCACAAGCCAGATAGCAACTTTTCCAGACCAAATGGGTGTTCAATTCACAGGAGCTTAGACATTTGCTTGCGTGGTCTGGAACAACCGGGCTTAAATGAGTTGCGGTGGCGTCGTAGATGTAGATGGAGATTCAGGTAACATTCTTGAGATTTAATCTAAAGCCGTATACAAGTCCTAAATTAAAGGACAATTGACTAAGTTTATTTTTTATATTTCAACCATTCCATGTATTGCACTGACTCTGATTCTAATAAAACAACGGCATGCGTCAAGGAACTAGTAGGGGTTAGAAATCAATCCTTCAGTTCGCCAGGGCGTAATAATATAAAACAACGGCATGCGTCACGGAACTAGTAGGGTTAAAAATCAATCCTTCAGTTCACCAGGGTGTAGTAATTATATTATTATTATTATTATTAGAGGTTACTTGGATATGATGACGATTTATTCCAGTTCTAGCCAAGATGTTTACAACTGCAGGTGCTGGGACTGTGAATCAGCACTGTGCTGTGGCTGGGCTTGTTATTTTGTTATCTGGGATGCAGTATATCTTCCCGGAAACAGGATCCTCCTCATTTCGCCAGGACGCAGCAATAGTGAAATACCATGTACATTCAATTATAAAATAAACCTCCTTAACGACTTCAGAGATAAACTTGTATTGGGTGTGTTCGTTTTCTTATTTGTTTGTATATTTGGCTGTACAATATTAAGCAGAGTGTTAATAAGAAGCAAGACATGTGATATCACAAACACAAACGGGTGGACAATAGGGATACCGCCTTGGAACGGTCGGTGACAAAATGTCGCTGGCGTTTAGTTCGTGGGTGCACCAAACCTCTCGTTCACCCTATTGTCAGTCCAATTAAACGGGACAGTGTAAAAAAATAAATCCACCCCAGGATATAATTATACTGCAACAAACAAGGCAAAAATTAATAGGCAATATAAGTATAACACAAATATGATCCTGTATATATAAATATAAAAAAAAGCATAGTCACAATGCAAGTACTCAATGACTTGACAGAAGAAAGAGTAACTAGAGGACAAATGATTAAGGTTATGTCAAGACAAGAATTAAGACAAACATCAAACGCTACTGTCCTTTGAGGATTTAGGTAGACGTCATCATAGGGTCCACACTCTGTCCGGACATCGCACAATCAAAAAGGAAAGCATAGCGGTGAACTGCCAATTATTCAACTATTAAACATGCAGCGAGTTGCAAAATCATAGGATCATGTGTTCAGCAATTATCGTTAATGTTTAGTTTGATTATGACTTCCAGGTTTACATGACCATAGAATATGTCCCACCGGATTGGGGAGAGAAACGGTAAATATGTGTATTTTCGTGTCCTGTCTTTAACGTTTAAGCAAGTGGGGGAAATTTGATAATAGTTTACATAAAGGTAGGTAACAACAATATGGTGTGACGCGAAAACCTCCGTATGTCCGACCGTCCATCCGACCGCAAAACATGGTATGTATGTGTGTCACAAAATGATACTGTGTAGAGCGTTATGTCTGTACAGTTTACTTGTCGTACTGAGTGACAGTTGTTTCAGCCATGCCTTTCCGCATTGTTTTATCGAAATATGTTCACCGTTTGCACGAGTTTACGGAATGCATGCATGATATCGCAACGCGTTACTTCAGATGTAAGACAAAACAGCTGAGGGTTGTAAATAAAGTTCATACGCTCATTAATGCATGTAAAGTGTATATTAAGGTTAATTTTCATCTTTTTAAAAATGTTAGTGTTTAAGATATATGGTGAATTTATACAAAGTAGTTTACACTATTCGGAAAATCTTTTTTATATTTAAAAAATGTAAATACACACTCCGAGGATCCGCGCTTATATATGATTAACAGAAAATGGATAAGACATGCGTATGAAAACAACATCTCTCACATTTTACAGTGTAATGGTATTGTCTACATATTTGTTCATACTACATTTATTCATCGGCATAGGAGGAGAGATAGAGACAGGCTCAACCTCACAATGCCAAAAGGTACACATGCCCATCCCCCACCCACCCCAACCGTCAGCCACACACCCTCCTCCCCACCGCGCCCCCACGCCCACGCTCCAAAATATCGATAATACATAATAGACGCAACTTGTGACTTTGGACTTTGGAACGCTGAAAGTAGATATTTAGTGTATTTACTAGATCATATCATAAATATGAGTATTATAGTACGTATTCGATAACGTGTTATCCAGCGTTATCAAACAATTAGCGTCTAGTTATTAATAACGTGAATTCAACTTTTTGATGAAAAAAAATCAATTTTTATATACAAAAACAAGTATAATATTCTAAATTAATGTTTTAATCAGCGGTTCCATACTCCTCTACCCGAACCCTCTACCAGGACAATATCGAACGCAGAGCAGAATAAAATTTCAAGGTAGTAACTTTAAAAATCAATATTTAATCCAACGTACTTACACACTCTAGAGCAGAACAAAATGGCGACTACTATGGGAAGCCATAACCGTCAAAATGTGGATATTTACAAACCATTCAATGACAGGCCATTTAATTCAATATGAAGTCATTTGATGACGTACATATTGATTCGATGCGACGTGTAAACTCGGTTCATTCGTTACAAAGTGAATTGATACGATTCAAAGTCAAATGATACGGTGTAAAATTTCAAACCATACGACGCAAAGTCATTTGATGACGTACATATTGATTCGATGCCACGTATAAACTCGGTTCATTCGTTACAAAGTGAATTGATACGGTTCGAAGTGAAATGATACGGTGTAAAATTTCAAACCATACGACGCAAAGTCATTTGATGACGTACATATTGATTCGATGCGACGTGTAAACTCGGTTCATTCGTTACAAAGTGAATTGACACGGTTCGAAGTGAAATGATACGGTGTAAAATTTCAAACCATACGACGCAAAGTAATTTGATGACGTACATATTGATTCGATGCGACGTGTTAACTCTGTTCATTCGTTACAAAGTGAACTGATACGGTTGACCGTTCGAAGTGAAATGATCAGGCGAAAACACAGTCGGTGCGATGCAAACGCAATCCGTTCGACAGAAACTGATTTCATTACGTGCAAAGTGAAACGGTGCGACATCTGGCGGCGATATTTGCCACATCACTTTCAGGGTTATTTCCCCTACATGATATATGATAAATCAAAGTACTAAAAGTACTGAGAATGCAAGGTTTGATAGGAAAGACTGTATGGATATTTGCACGATCAAATTTCCATAAATTTTACATAATTTTAGCCAACTTGGCGATCTTTGGCGACCTACCAAAATCTTAGAGGGTCAATCCATTCCAAATATATTGTAATCAATTGTCATTAAACTGTTTCAAATCTAGACTAGAATAGTTGTTTATGAAATTGCTGATGGATAGACAGATTAGTGTTTTATGGCCAAACTGTCACTCAAGATGACCTCCATGTCTAAAATTATGTCATTTACAGAGTGGCGTGTATTAAGTAGTCTTCCGGGAACAAGATGCACAAAAGGGCCTGTATCAATCTACTGGCTTGAATAGTCTAAGGCCTACCGAAAAACAGTTTTTTTTAAAAATCAAAGGCTATAACTCTGATGTGTCTAGTTTGATGCAACTGGTTTTGAACTTGTCCAAGTTCAGTGGCGTAACCTAGAAAACGTCTTCTGCTGCAGGGACAAATAACTTAACAAGAGGCACTACCCGTTGATTCAACTTCCCTATGTCTGTCCCACACATTGAAAAGAAACTTAACTGTAGTATTTACTAAAAAAAATAAAATACAAATTTATTGGTGGAAAGAAGAATTGAAATTGACTATAAGTAAATACACGGGTAAAAGTGACCATAATTTTGATAAATAAACAACTTCAAGAAGAAACAGAACAGAACCTAGCTGGACGAAGTAGGTTAAAATGCTGCAGCCATGTGCTGTTTCAAACGGTGTCCGGTTGGGGCCAGATACAATGTCGCATTGTCATATTGCAATGTCGCGACAACGCAATGCAATGTCACGACAACGTGACATTGCAATACAATTATGTCGCGATGACGTATTGCAATGTAGCGTTGTCGTGACATTGCATTGCGTTGTCGCGACATTGCAATATGACATCGCGACAATTATGTCGCGATGTCGTATTGCAATGTAGCGTTGACGTATCTCAACGCGATGTCGCGATGTCGTGACATTGCATTACGTTGTCACGATTATGTCGCGATGTCTTATTGCAATGTAGCGTTGTCGTATCTCAATGTCGAGTTGTCGTATCGCAATGTCGCATTGTCATATCGCAATGTCGCGATGTCGCATTGTCGGGTGTCGCATTGTTGCCCACGACAATGCGACATTGTATATGGCCCCAACCGGACACCGTTTGAAACTGCACATGGCTGCAGCATTTTTACCTACTTCGTCCAGCTAGTTTCTGTTCTGTTTTTTGTTGTTGTTGTTTATCAAAATTATGGTCACTTTTACCCGTGTATTTACTTATAGTCAATTTCAATTCTTCTTTCCACCAATAATTTTTTTATTTTTTTTATTTTGTAAATACTTCGGTAAAGTTTCTTTTCAATGTGTGGGACAGACATAGAGAAGTTGACTCAACGGGTAGTGCCTCTTGTTAAGTTATTTGTTCCTGCAGCAGAAGACGTTTTCTAGGTTACGCCACTGAACTTGGACAAGTTCAAAACCAGTTGCATCATACTAGACACATCAGAGTTATAGCCTTTGATTTTTTAAACAAGAAATCCGTGGATTCACATGTCTCGCCTAACGGGGGCTGGACTTAAAAATAAAGCGGTCAATGATGCTTAAGAGATGACATTTAAGTGCATTTGTTTAAAAGTAAAATGCCATTCTATTAAAAACAAGAGGCCCAAGAGGGCCTGTGGATGCTCTACTGGCTAAAACGGCTCTTACATCAAGGGTTGTCGACATACAATTCCCATCAGTCTTTTTTTTCAAACATTGCAAAAACAACAGGGATAGGATGGCCACAGATCGCTCACCTGGTAATCATGGGCAATAAGTCTGCTGTGTCTAGTCTGGCATGGGTATTTTTTAATTTGTCCCACTTCTATGAACGAAATTTTATAAAAATGGTGCGGGGTGGTGGGGTTTTTATTAACATTCTAAACAAATATGATAAACAAATGAAGTAACTCAGATTTAACAAAGGAAATACAATATAGCATTTTTCAACAAATCAAGGGCTATAACCTGTCGTTACTAACAAGATCTAGCTGGTTTTCGAATTTGTTCGAGATTTCATTGATATACCGCGATTTACACAACTAGACATCATACTGAGGCTTCCTGCCACATTTTGTAGAAAGTTTAGAAGGAGTAGCGCCGACAAGAAATTTAAATGTGAAAGTGCCATAACTCCGTCATAAATCAGCGAACTGGGAAAAAGCGTGATATGCACAACTAGACATCTTACCGATGCTTCCTGCCAAGTTTCGTCGAAATCCAACAAGGCTTTAGGAGGAGTAGAGCCAATCAATAAATATATCAAATACAAAAAAATAAAAAAATAATTTTTTTTATTTTTTTTATATATATATATTTAAAACAAATTTAAACAAAAAAATGTACAAATAATAAAAAAATATTTACTAATAATAAAAAAAAGGCAAAACATCTGGTAAAGTTTGGTAAAGATCAGATGAAAAATGAAAACCCGGTCGTATTAACGAGGCAAAATATAGCATTTCTTAACTAACTCAAGGGCCCCCTGTTACTAGTCCGATCTGGCTGGTTTTCGAACTTGTGCGAGCTTTCATTGATATTAACAATATGTTAAAGTTTTGTAAAGATCGGATGAAAAATGGAGGCCCTTGGCCAGTAGAGCTAAATATCATCAGCACCAGAAAGTAGGTCAAGGTCATAGATGAAATCCATGCATCCAAACAGATGCACTACCCAAGACACAACTATGTCAAAATAGAATATGTTTTCTTCCAAAGATTAACCTATAAATTAGGTTTAAAACATCTAGTGCATAATTATAGTTCATGAGAGAGTGATGTACATGCAACAATTAAAGTTATTTGCCCTTTGCTTGGATGGTGAAGGTCACATCCACATTTGCTTTGTCACGTTGCAATGTACCACTCAAGATACAACTATAAGCAAAGTTTGAAAGGTCTTAGTGCATACAGTTGGTGCAAAAGTTACCTAAACGTAAAAGTTGAAGGTAGCAATTAAGTTATCTGCCCTTTGCTTGGAGGGTCAAGGTCATTTTCACATTTGCTTTGACACGTTGTGATGTACCACTCAAGATACAACTATAAGCAAAGTTTTAAAGGTCTAGTGCATACAGTTTGTGAAAAAGTGACCTAAATGCAAAAGTTGAACCTAAAAATTATTAAGTTATCTGCCCTTTGCTTGGAGGGTCAAGGTCACTTCCACATTTGCTTTGTCACGTTGCAATGTACCACCCAAGATACAACTATAAGCAAAGTTTGAAAGGTCTAGTACATACAGTTTGTGAAAAAGTGACCTAAATGCAAAAGTTGAACCTACAAATTATTAAGTTATCTGCCCTTTGCTTGGAGGGTCAAGGTAACTTCCACATTTGCTTTATCACGTTCCAATGTACCACCCAAAATACAGCTACAAGCAAAGTTTGAAAGGTCTAGTGCATACAGTTTGTGAGAAAATGACCTAAACGCAAAACTTGAATGTTGACGTCTCCGCCTCCGCCGCCGCCGCCGCCGCCGCCGCCGGAAAAGCAACACCTAGGTCTCTTTTTTTCTTCGAATAGACGAGACAAAAACTGTTTTCCGGCCTTAGACTATTCAAGCCAGTAGAGTGATACAGGCCCTCTTGTGCATCTTGTTCCCGGAAGACTACTTAATACACGCCACTCTGTAAATGACATAATTTTAGACATGGAGGTCATCTTGATTGACAGTTTGGCCATAAAACACAAATCTGTCTATCCATCAGCAATTTCATAAAATAATATTCTAGTCTAGATTTGAAACAGTTTATTGACAATTGATCACAATATATTTGGAATGGATTGACCCTCTAAGATTTTGGTAGGTCTCCAAAGATCGCCAAGTTGGCT
The DNA here is from genome assembly GCA_037043455.1 of Cyrtodaria siliqua. Taxonomy (NCBI): domain Eukaryota; kingdom Metazoa; phylum Mollusca; class Bivalvia; order Adapedonta; family Hiatellidae; genus Cyrtodaria; species Cyrtodaria siliqua. Next base: position 195,365 of record JAWPHD010001874.1, read on the forward strand.
AAAACTATGTAAAATTTATGGAAATTTGATCGTGCAAATATTCATACAGTCTTTCCTATCAAACCTTGCATTCTCAGTACTTTTAGTACTTTGATTTATCATAATATATATGTTATGTAGGGGAAATAACCCTGAAAGTGATGTGGCAAATATCGCCGCCAGATGTCGCACCGTTTCACTTTGCACGTAATGAAATCAGTTTCTGTCGAACGGATTGCGTTTGCATCGCACCGACTGTGTTTTCGCCCGATCATTTTACTTACCACCAGACTAAATGTGTTTTCGTTAAACTGATTCATATTGCATCATGCTGATTTACTTTGTTCTGTATCACTTCATATTTTTCGATGAATCGCTTAAGTTTTCATCGTACCGACTTGTATTTGATTGTATTGCATTAGTTTTTTTGTCAAATGGTTTGTCATTGCACTGAATGATTTCTATTTGCGTCGTATGGTTTGATTTGAAATTGTACACAGTATCATTTCACTTTGAATCGTATCAATTCACTTTGTAACGAATGAACCGAGTTTACACGTCGCATCGAATCAATATGTATGTCATCAAATGACTTCATGTTGAATTAAATGGCCTATCATTGAATGGTTTGTAAATATCCACATTTTGACGGTTATGGCTTCCCATAGACATCAGGAGGTTTCGGGAGTACATAACGCGGCGAGTCGGATGAATCTTTTGATTTTACATGTTCGCGTTGTGTAATGAAAAACAGAAACATGGAAGCTACTAAGTTGTGTTTGGAATGTCAGGACTATTATTGTGACACGTGTGTCCAGTGTCATACGGATATACCGGCAATGAAGAGCCACACAGAGCCTGATGTCATTGCCAACGGAACGATGTTGCGATCATCCCGCCAAGGTACTGGACATGTACTGCAAGAGCCATGATCAAATTGGGTGCCATGTGTGTATGGCTGTTAAACACAGGTACATTAATTTACTACCATTATTTGAATAGCATAAGTTTGTTTGCTTGTTGTTTTACGTCTCGTTCGCACATGTTTAGCCATATATGACGCTCGATTTTTGTTATGGTAGAGGCACACCGTTTCGCCTGGGTATAACAACTACTGTATACCTCCCGCCATCCGTAAGAAGCGACACTTTTTCGCATGACAAGTCGAGTCCAGTGGGATTCGAACCCGCAGCGGTGAGAGGCGAGAACGTTTTAGACGCAGCGTCTTTACCATCGTTGGAAAAGACAAAATATACATGTGTGTATTAAAAGGGGATTCATCAGATTTTTCGCGGGGTCAGCGGTCCGATTTAAAATTGACAAATAATGCCATTTTGGCCCTGTCCCAATTTGAGTAAACTGATTTTTGCACTTATTTTGCTCTTAGTAATGGGTTTTAAATCAGTCTATTTTCACGGCTACCATTATATAACGACGTTTTTCATTGGACTAGAGGTCGAGCACGTCTTAATGAACCAAATGAATGAAAAGGACCGCATGGACACGTTTATATAATATCAAATATCAAAAAAATATCAAAAAATGATTTTATTCATTCCCTTCAGCACTTGCCTATTTTACTAAATAGTTGTAAATGGAGAATATTAATTTGTATTCCCTTCAGAACATGCCGGCATTCTACTTAATATGTTGTAAATTGAAAAATATTATTTGTCATTCCCTTCAAGTTCAGAACTTGAAACATTGAACGTGTCCATTTTTCAAAAAATGCGAAAAATGCGTAAATCACAAAGACGATCTGTGTCCACATTTCCAAAAACTTGATATTTTACCCCCACAAAGTAATCCAAGCCCCTTTTTCTATGTATTTGTCTCCAAAGGAGACCCTTTCCCCGGAATATACCTTCCATGTGTCACATTATAACAACTTCTAAAATGTGGACACAGCTCTCTATAAGGCAGAGTGTCCACATTTCCAAAAAATACACTTTTCTTAGGAAAAACATGCTTTTTTAAAATGTGGACACGGATCTATAAGGCGGTGTGTCCACATTTTATAAAAGTATGGTTTTCCTAAGAAAAGTGTCTTTTTTTAAAATGAGGACACACCGCCTTATAGAGCTGTGTCCACATTTTAATAAAGCATGTTTTTCCTAAGAAAAGTGTCTTTTTTTAAATGTGGACACGGCTCTATAAGGCAGCGTGTCCACATTTTAAAAAAGTATGGTTTTCCTAAGAAAAGTGTCTTTTTTTGAAATGTGGACACACCGCCTTATAGAGCCGTGTCCACATTTTAAAAAAGCATGTTTTTCCTAAGAAAAGTGTCTTTTTTTTTAATTTGGACACGGCTCTATAAGGCAGCGTGTCCACATTTTAAAAAAGTATGGTTTTCCTAAGAAAAGTGTATTTTTTTGAAATATGGACACACCGCCTTTTAGAGCCGTGTCCACATTTTAGAAGTTGTTATAATGTGACACATGGACGGTATATTCCGGGGAAAGGGTCTCCTTTGGGGACAAATACATAGAAAAAGGGGCTTGGATTACTTTTTGGGGGTAAAATATCAAGCTTTTGGAAATGTGGACACAGATCATGTTGTTGCAATAAGCATTTTTGCCTGTTTTTGAAATCTGGACACGTAACATGATGATGAATTGCGGTGTTTTGGTCGTTTTTGGAATCTGGTCACTTTCACTGTTGCAAAATAGGAAGGGAGTGAAAAGGAATTTATCCCAATTTAAATTTAAACGATCCTTGAAGGTAATTTTATTGACGCAGTAACACTACACTTGTATTAGTGTTACATGTTTTATGTTTCGTCTCCTCCAGAATCACCGACTTTTTCCAGAATGATCGATCGATGTTGAACATATTTTTTTTTTAAAAAGGGTCAATTTCGGAAAATGGTCAAATACGTCTTGGTCTAAAAACGGTTAAACATGTCAATAAAATCATTTTTTGATATTTGTTTAACATGTGGACACATCGCCTTATATGAATGTGTCCACACATGTCCACATTTTCAATATTAAGTAGCAAAAACATAAAAAAAAAACACTTTAAAAAAAGTCTCAAAATCAGTTTACTCGATATTTTTTCTATTCTAAGGGGCTTAAGGGTTATGTCCCCTTTAGTGAAATCCCATTGAGACTGCCTTTAAAAAAGATTAAAAAAATAGAACTCAAATAATCTTGACTATTTTTACATCAAACTTCCAGTTTAATACGTTTACACATTTATCTAGCCAGTGCTACCCATGAATTATAAATACATACTTGATAAATATGTGAAATAGTCAATACACACATGACCTTGAGTATGGCTTAAGCTGAGTATGGATCAATATACAGTAAAGCACTGTCTAGATAAAAGTGTAAACACATTAAACTGCAAGTTACATGTAAATATATTCAGGATTATTTGAGTTCTACTCTTTACTTTTGGTAATACACTTTCAATGGATTCCACAAAAGGGGACATATCCTTAAAATAATGCATGAGCCTAAATAAAAATTAACCCTTATTTTGTACAGCAATATGTCCTATTCTAGGTCACACCAGGGTAAATATAAGCATCTTAACCTCGAGTCCATTTAACATCTCTGGTTTATTCAAATGTTAGACAATACAAACACCACGGTTCTTACACCACCACACGGTTCTTACACCATATTTTTCATTTTTATCATGAATTGGGACATGTTGTTGATTCTTCTAGAAAAACTTTGATATATTATTTTATTTTTAAGTTATAACATACAGCACGTTTATAAAATACATTAAGTGAGTAGAATGATGAAAGATACACATGTATTACATGTCTCTTTAAGTGAAAGATAACATTTCTCGTAGAAAAGAAATTAACGATCAGTATTTATTGTATATTGTAACGAAAATGTATGGTAACCAATTAAAAACCGATTATTCAAAGCAATTGTTATTTTGTTATCATTCCAAAATGTTAGAAAATAAAGGCGATGGGGTTATTCCTTCTTGCATCAATTGATAGAGAATACACTCAGTCTAAAATGCAGTAATTTGACAGCAATGCTGGGTTTACTACATTATTTTAAAACCAAACATAATTGCCTAGGCGAGTGGGGTGGGTCTGGGATTTTCCTTTGAGCCGGAATATTTTCGTTTCATTTCTTTAAAGCCGGGATTTTTTTATTTCGCCTAATACACTGGCCAGTTTATATTTTTTCGTCAACTTGAAAGCCAGAATATTTTTTTACTATTCGTAGAATAAGAAGAGCTGTTGTAGGTCTACTCAACGACTGCGCGTCGAGGTTGGTTTTCAGTGTTTGGCCAAGTTCTGTTATTTCAGCAACCACTGGTCAGTGAAACTTGAAATATGTCATCAGTACCATCAAGGTCACTGGTAGACAAAGGTTCCATAACTCTGTATGGCATTTAAGCAAAAGCATGTTTTTTTTATTACTTTGAATTTCTGGTTTAAGTTCTTTTTTGACAAAGTCCATTTATTTTAACAACTTAAAGTCGTACATAAACAAAACTTCAGTAAAGCTTGGAATATCAAGGGCACTAGTAGACACATGTTCCATATTAACTCTGTATTGCATTTCAGCAAAGTTTTGGGTTTTTTCGACTTCAAAATGCTGGTTAAAGTTTTTAGGCAAGTCCTTTATTTCAATAGGTGATTGGTAATTATTAATACAACTTCAGTAAAGCGTGAATGCTAGCAGACACATGTTCCATAACTCTGTATTGCATTTTTCCAAAATTGTGGCCCTTTTTCTTGATAATTTTTTTTCTGTATTGTATTTTAGAAAATGTGTAGCCTATTTTTGACGTAGAATTGCTTTTATTTATTTGTTGGCAGGTCCATTTATTTCAATACCCACTAGCCATATACCTCAGCCAAAGGAGCTTGACAAGTGTCATCACTTACAGACACAATCATGTTTCATAACTTTTTATTTCATTTTAGCCAGATGATATTTTCTTTTTCAACTCAGAGTTTCAGTTAAAAAAAAATAAGCAGCTTCATATACTCCAATGGAACTCAATGCATACATCCAATAACAATGGAAAGCCTGTATATGTCATTAGCCCCATAGACCCCACACCTTCCCAACTCCTACACCACCACCACCATCACCCCAGATAGACACATATTTATTCTATTCTTCAGTTACCATGTCTGCATCCATCCTGTTCTCTTTCATCCCCTCCCCAACACCCTCCTCTCAACCCCCACCCCAATGAAAATATTGTATTATTTCTTTTTTTCCCCTATTCAGTAGCACTTCACTTCCCCTACCCACCCTCCTCAAGTTCATATTCTTTCTGGAGTATTGAAGGTCTTGCTTTGATATTTGGCATAGATATGTTTACTGACCACCCCCTCCCCGCACGCCTACACCCTCACCTCAGTCGCCACCACCTATTAACCTCTATAATTAAGACTTAACCTTGTGAATGAACTGGCACCATGGTTAGTGAGACTGATGTGTCAGTGACCTTGTTTAAAATTGACTTTAAATAGTGGAGAAAGCTGTCCTTACGACAGCTCTTTTGTTTAATATGGATCTTTCCATATTTGGTGGATAGAACTTCATGTGCTGGTGTTATTATTTAGTTATGCTTGTACTTGTCTGCTTTCTATGTGAGCCCCCTTTTTCTCTTCGGAATTATGAATTGATTAGATGTTTTGTTTAGTGGTGTAGGGGGTCGTTTTGTAATGGGCAATCACTACCATGTTCCATACCGTTCTTATTAACACTGGCATATAGCGCATAGCTGTGTCTATAACCTGGCATTGCATGTGGCTGAAGCTGCTTCTTACTTGTGGATGATATTCACAAAGACCATCGTACAAGAACCAGGACCCTTGTATTGTAATCCTATCATGACCACTGCATACCATATTGATTACTAACATGTCCAAAGTACATCACATGTATAACTATCATGGCTACTCTTTACCTCATTTTCAACTACCATGACCACTGTATATTGCAAGTATTACTATCATGACCACTGTATATCACATTTAGTACTACCATGACTACTAATACTAAATACTACATTTATTACTACCATGACCACTGAATACCCCATGTATTACTATCATGAGATATGCATACTACATTTATTACTACCATGACCACTGATACCATATTTATTAATAATATAACTCATGTCAAACATCCATGTTCATTGTTCATAGACTGTTATTTTCCCATTTTTGTAATATCGCATATCGCTTGTAATGTCTCCATGGAGTGAGTCACTGAATGATAGTATTTTTTTTGTAATGGCACCCCAGTATAATTACTGTCTTATGAATGTGAAGTCAAAGCAAGTTTATAATTATGTATTGGGATGTCCAATGCTGAAAAGTGTATGTATACATACGCAAATGAAAATTAGTGAACATTTACTAAAATGGCTGACACAGTTTGCACAACTTTCTGAAGATGATTTGAAGTTTACTCGTGAGTTCACAGCTGAAGATTCCGAAAGAACATAAAGAACCATCCGCCAAAAAATGTTTTCTAGGTGCTGAGAATAATGAATTTGAACAGAGAGAAGAAACCAATTATTTCAAAGGAATATTTAGCAGAACAAATATCTTTTTCAAACATATCTTTAGGTATAATAAAATAAATAGCCTTAGAAGGTTGACAAATGTTTATTGTCAACCTCACAGGATTGCAATATTTACATACTACCAGGACCAATTATATCACATTTAGGCCATTATTTTTTATTATTTGTTAAGAACGATAAAGACAGAGAATAGCTGTAGGAGGAAGGCAAAAAGAAATAAACTATCAAATTCCCTATGGAAAAATAAAATACCTAATTCCGTTTTGTCGTAGGAGTGTTCGTAAAACTAATTATCAAAAAATAATGGCCTTATTACAACTATGACTTATGTATACCACATTAGTTATAACCATGACTTTATATGAATAGCTTGCTCATTCCTACCATGATCAATGTATACCAAATTACTACCATGATCACTTTATAACACTTTATACAACACATTTACTGCCACCATTGCCAGTGTATACTACATTTATAACTGTCATGACTAGTGTATACCACATGTATTACTACCATGATCTATGCACATCACATTTATTACAACCATGAATACTATCACTGTCTTCTACAACTCATTTCAACTTGAGATTTCGATAAACTTCTGAGCAGAAGTTGTGGATGAAGAACGATCCATGTTGAATCCAGTGGCTGATGAAGTAGATATACATTTATCTTATATACTGAAGAGGGAGCCAGATTATTGTTTTCCTCTAATTGGACTCAGAGCCAGATTTTTTCCCCAAGAATATGAGAGAAGGCTGGATTATTTTTTTTCCAACAATTTGAGGGACTATTTTTTTTCCCCCTTCAAGTCAGAGCCAGGATGTTTTTTTTCAGCAATTCAAGGGCCAGAATATCCCCCCCCCCCACTACCCCCTCCCCCCCCCCCCACCCCACCCCCAGTCACTTTAAGACGTTAACACGTTTGCCTAACGGAACATTATCCATTTTCAGCTTTAAACGTTATATTATACTAATCTAGATGGGATTTTCGATAAAATGCAACATTTTGTATTGTTAACGATTGATAATTTATTATTTATATAGGTCGTGTGTGGATCCTGCCTACATTCCTTCGACAACATTATGAAAGCAGAAGACGTTCAGAAGATAAAGGAGGACATGGTAAAGGCCAGGATTTGCATGGAAGAATTTATTCAAGCTCGACATAATAACCTCGCTGAATTGGAACAGGAAAAATAAACGTCGCCTTGGATGAATTAGAGAAAACAACAATTACCGATTTTGAAGCAAAGAGTAAGGACATTGCCAACCAAATCACTGTAGAGCTGGAAGCAATGGATGCCATTGTAAAAGACATGGAAACATGCCAACAGCAATTAGACTCAGCAGAAGGCAATCGATCACAACAGTTTGTGTGCACGAAGAAGGGTCAGCAGAATATATCCGAGGCGGAAAAACTGATCACAGATGTAGTAAAATCGTCAGGAAATACGAGGGTTGAGTTTGAACAAGATCCTAAAATTGAACAGTTTTTAAAGGGATTTCCGTCACTCGGTAAGGTACAGGAAAAGGCAGAAGGACGTCTGGAACAAGTCCAACAACATGATTGTCTATACCAAGTCACAAGTAAGCAAACATTTGATATACGTGCCAGCGGTGACCGTACGACTTGTAACATATACGGTTCGTGAATCTTGAAATCTGGTAAAATTTTACTTGCAGACTATAATAACCAGAAACTTAAGCAATTAGACCGTTCCACGTACAGAGTGATCGACCAGTGTGATATGACAGGCGGCAATCCTTGTGCAGTATGTGAACTGAGTCCACAAGAAGCCGCCGTTACCATGTACTACAACATCATACATATCGTCGACTTGGGAAGCAGGATGGTAATAACTCGGTCAATAAAGACGAATCATAAATGTTACGGACTTGCTTTCAGTCATGGTGAGATGTTCATATCAGATGCTGGCAAACTCGTCTATGTTCACGATACATCCGGGACACTCTTGAGAAAAATATGTGAGGACCAATCAGGAGAAGATATATTTTCTAGCAGTCGACATGTTGCTGTGAGTGATGACGGCAACAAGGTGTATGTCGCCGATTACAAGAAAGGCGTTGTCACTCTGGACAGGCAGGGGATGATACTCTCGCGGTTTAGTGATCAAGTGTTATCGGGAGCTCATGGCGTTTGTAGCTAAGGTTGTGGGAATATATTTGTATGTGGACATGGTTCACACAATGTGATACAGATTGGACCGATCGGGGATAAACTTGGTGTGCTGGCGAAACAATCAGATGGTATTGTTCAACATTTGTCCCTGTGTTATTTTAGGTCAAATTCTAGATTGGTTGTTACTAACAATAGCAATAACAACTTGGCGGTATTCAGTTTGACGTGAACGGCAAAAAAACACCTAACACCGGAATATTTTAATGTCAATGTACTTGCATAATCGAGCACTGTGCTTTATGACGTATACACGACTTTTAATTTGTAAACCAATATACATAAATATCATTGATGGGATAGAGTCGAGTGTTTGTTGATATTGTATCCACGAGTTGAGTATCTGTTGATATTGTATCCACGAGTTGGGTATATGTTGATATTGTATCCACGAGTTGAGTATCTGTTGATCTTGTATCCACGAGTTGAGTATCTGTTGATATTGTATCCACAAGTTGAGTATCTGTTGATATTGTATCCTGGAGTTTTTTTAATTTGTGTTATATAACTGCATCAGCGAACCGCATGTGTTTTTAAACAATAAAATAGTCTGAGAATTAAAGTTTGAAATATATATGTTTGACTGTACACCTGTACGTTGTTGTTATTTGAAAAGAAATAAAGCCTACTTTAATCTCAGCAACTGAGTCGTGTTTATTTAAATGGACAAACGGTAATCTTGATATTTTAAAATTCGCTGTGTCTCGTTAGTTTTTCTACGTATTGTATTGTTCAACGAGTTATATTAATTATCAGAGTAGCATAAAGCAAATTTTTCTTTTACGTATTACGTAGTGTGAAATATATCGCACTAATGATGTATGTAAACATTTGGTAAAATAACTAAGAGAAAATGACAATTCGAAATGTCATTTAATTATATGCAAGTAGGTTTAAGATCAAACTGAGGCTGGATTAATACATATGGGTGATAATGTTAATGCTTGATAAAAACTTCAAAATTACCACATGTCCCTTTAAACTGACCTGCTAAACACCGTGACGATCTTCGTATCTACTTGAAAACAAAATCCACAAGAGATAACGATGAATCATTGCGCTGTGAATTTGTGTCCGAAAATTATGATTTATATATCATTTTCTAGTACTGGAAATTCAATTTGTCTTTTTTGATATAATTTCTCGTTTTTGGACTATTTATTAATAGCATAATTAAACTCAAATGTGTCGGGTAACGCCGAAATGCCGAGTCCAAAGTATCAAAATTGGATAGGCGGCTTACTTCAAACCTCTGCATTTTTTTAAAATGTTAATTAGATCTTCAAATTTATATACTGCAATGCTCATAAATAATATTATATATTTCCGAAATAATAATTTATTTGAAATAATAATTTATTTTAATCGTCGTATTTTAAAAACTAATGGGCTTTTGTTTTTTATTGAAAAAATGTCACACTGGCGTAAAACCGCATAAAATGCTACATATATTGTCTTAAAAGTACATTTGATGATATTAGTTTCATATAATTTATTTTCATCAATAATCTTGTAAATGCTCATTTTTCACGCATTACAACGAGTTCCATATAATTTATTATCATCCATAATCATATAAATTCTCATTTTCCACGCATTACAACAAATTTTATATAATTTATTTTCATCCATAATCATGTAAATGCTCATTTTCTACGCATTACAACGAGTTTCATATAATTTATTTTCATCCATAATCATATAAATTCTCATTTTCCAAGCATTACAACAAGTTTCATATAATTTATTTTCATCCATAATCATGTAAATGCTCATTTTTCACGCATTACAACAAGTTTTATATAATTTATTTCCATCCATAATCATGTAAATGCTCATTTTTCACGCATGACAACGAGTTTCATATAATTTATTATCATCCATAATCATATAAATTCTCATTTTCCACGCATTACAACAATTAAGTTTTATATAATTTTTCACGCATTACAACGAGTTTCATATAATTTATTATCATCCATAATCATATAAATTCTCATTTTCCACGCATTACAAAAAGTTTTATATAATTTATCTTCATCCATAATCATATAAATTCTCATTTTCCACGCATTACAAAAAGTTTTATATAATTTATTTTCATCCATACTCATGTAAATGCTCATTATCTACGCATTACAACGAGTTTCATATCATTTATTTTCATCCATAATCATATAAATTCTCATTTTCCACGCATTACAACAATTAAGTTTTATATAATTTATTTTCATCCATAATCATATAAATTCTCATTTTCCACGCATTACAAAAAGTTTTATATAATTTATTTTCATCCATAATCATGTAAATGCTCATTTTTCACGCATTACAACGAGTTTCATATAATTTATTATCATCCATAATCATATAAATTCTCATTTTCCACGCATTACAACAAGTTTTATATAATTTATTTTCATCCATACTCATGTAAATGCTCATTTTCCACGCATTACAACAAGTTTTATATAATTTATTTTCATCCATAATCATGTAAATGTTTATTTTCTACGCATTACAACGAGTTTCATATAATTTATTATCATCCATAATCATATAAATTCTCATTTTCCACGCATTACAACAAGTTTTATATAATTTATTTTCATCCATAATCATGTAAATGCTCATTTTTCACGCATTACAACGAGTTTCATATAATTTATTATCATCCATAATCATATAAATTCTCATTTTCCACGCATTACAACAAGTTTTATATAATTTATTTTCATCCATAATCATGTAAATGCTCATTTTCCACGCATTACAACGAGTGTCTTACAATTTGATTTCATCCATAATCATGTAAATGCTCATTTTCTACGCATTACAACGAGTTTCATATAATTTATTTTCATCCATAATTATGTAAATGCTCATTTTCTACGCATTACAACGAGTTTCATATAATTTATTTTCATCCATAATCATGTAAATGCTCATTTTTCACGCATTACAACGAGTTTCATATAATTTATTATCATTCATAATCATATAAATTCTCATTTTCCACGCATTACAACAAGTTTTATATAATTTATTTTCATCCATAATCATGTAAATGCTCATTTTTCACGCATTACAACGAGTTTCATATAATTTATTATCATCCACAATCATATAAATTCTCATTTTCCACGCATTACAATAAGTTTTATATAATTTATTTTCATCCATACTCATGTAAATGCTCATTTTCCACGCATTACAACAAGTTTTATATAATTTATTTTCATCCATAATCATGTAAATGTTCATTTTCTACGCATTACAACGAGTTTCATATAATTTATTATCATCCATAATCATATAAATTCTCATTTTCCACGCATTACAACAAGTTTTATATAATTTATTTTCATCCATAATCATGTAAATGCTCATTTTTCACGCATTACAACGAGTTTCATATAATTTATTATCATCCATAATCATATAAATTCTCATTTTCCACGCATTACAACAAGTTTTATATAATTTATTTTCATCCATAATCATGTAAATGCTCATTTTCCACGCATTACAACGAGTGTCTTACAATTTGATTTCATCCATAATCATGTAAATGCTCATTTTCTACGCATTACAACAAGTTTCATATAATTTATTTTCATCCATAATCATGTAAATGCTCATTTTCTACGCATTACAACGAGTTTCATATAATTTATTTTCATCCATAATCATGTAAATGCTCATTTTCTACGCATTACAACGAGTTTCATGTAATTTATTTTCATCCATAATCATATTAATGCTCATTTTCCACGCATTACAACAAGTTTTATATAATTTATTTTCATCCATAATCATGTAAATGTTCATTTTCTACGCATTACAACGAGTTTCATATAATTTATTATCATCCATAATCATATAAATTCTCATTTTCCACGCATTACAACAAGTTTTATATAATTTATTTTCATCCATAATCATGTAAATGCTCATTTTCTACGCATTACAATAAGTTTCATATAATTTATTTTCATCCATAATCCTATCCAGCTGGCTGTCGGAACGTCGGTGGTTCTACCCAGGTACCCGCCCGTGCACGAAAATTGCCCGGAGGGGCACCAGGGGTCTTTCTCCACCAATGGAAGCTGGAAAGTCGCCGTATGACCTTAGCTGTTGGTGCGACTATAAAATCCAATTCAATCAATCAATCAATCATCCATAATCATGTAAATGCTCATTTCCCACGCATTACAACGAGTGTCTTACAATTTATTTTTATCCATAATCATATAAATGCTCATTTTCCACTCATTACAACGATGTATTCAGTAGATATGTAGGTAGATATGTAAGGAAATTATCAATAAATGATTTAGGCTGAAACATGTCACACTTTCCGTCCATTAAAAGTTGAACGTCGGCTATTCTATTAGATTATGGAACAAGTTCTTACCACGCTCGATGACTGCTGCCTGGGTAAATGACAAGTATAATCGCGCCTTATTTATAGGTATGAGGAGATCGTAGAAAACGCCCTTATTGAGGCTCGAGCCCACGATCTTCGGAACCAGAGTTCGACCTTCTCCCACTGGGCTACAGCAATTATATTTGCTGTAAATCTTTCATACCTATACCTTTCTTTTAGCCTTATTTAACCCCGAATATAACAATGGAGAGAAATGGAAAAACAAACTAGAAAAATCTTTAAAAAAAATGAAATAACCTTTGAAAAAAAGGAACAAATCCATAAAACATGAAACAAATGATGAAAATAGGATTTTTCCTGCTGCCTTTCGTAAAAAAAAGATGTGGGTGAGGGTGGGGGTGGGGGCGGGAAAGCAGCGGGCGGAGCATATGAAGCAAAAAAGGGCTGTTGCAGCTTTGAAAAAATACAATACTGAGAGAAAACAGACAAAACAAACGCAAGCTGCTCAAATATTTCGATTGAAAATGCATTTAGAAGTAGAACTCACAGCGCCGATTTTAACGTCACGAAACACAAACAGGTAAGAAGGTCGCGCGTCACGTTATTACTCTGCTTCCTGGTCCTCTAATGTCCAGTTAAGTATTTATTTTCGTTAAGGGTTAGCATCTTGTTAAGGACTGGCTATCTAAGGGACTGGTCGAGGAAAAGTGCATGTTGAATATCAATGTTTATCGCCATACACCACAATATGGATGTATATTGTAACATTCTCAACTATAATTTATATTCTCCCGTTGTTAATTTGAGGCATTAATATATTTTATTTAAAAAAGTATCCACGATTTTAATATGGGCATGCGATCATATTCTTACTTTTCTGAGTACCTAAAATTGTGTTAAACATTTACTTGTATTTATTGTTTGTTGCTACAAATTGTTATAATTTCTAATCTTCTTCACTGACTTCGCGGTACAGTTGTGCTGATTTATGTGGAAAACGTAAAAGTAAAAGCAGTAGAAGTAAAGGCAATTGTGTTTAATGCCAAAATACTGTTATAATATTCCTGAGTCATAAATAATTTCTGTCTAGCCAATCCGTTCTTTCTAAAGGGAAAATGTGTTTGCCTTCTTGAATAATAAATGTGTGATTCTACGAAAACATGTTAATCACCGCTGCGTGTTCGAATCCCACTGGTCGATGATTACGGATGACGAGACAGTACGGGTTCTACCATGAAAAAAGTGGTCTACCTCTGCCACAGTCGAAACCCCTGCTGGATTTTTCTATGCGCAACATCGTACGCGCAAATGAAAATCCCACTGGGAGCTCGACTTGTAAGTGAGGAAGTGTCGATTCTTACGGATAGCGGGAGGTGTACAGTACTGGTTCTACCCAGGAAAATTGGGTGGTCTGCCTCCACCAAAAAAAAATCGACAATCATATATAACCTTATGTATTGAAAATGACATATAACACCATACAAAAAAAACAAAAAAAACTAAATGAAAATCAGTGAACGATAATTAAAATGTGGGACTTTTAACAATTTGTACAACGTTTTGAAGATGATTTTGAAATATTGATCACGAATCCACAGCTGAATATTCCGAGAGCACACAAAAACCATCATAGAAATGTAATTTCTTGGTGCTAATAATAGTGATTTTGAACACGGAGATGTAATAATGATTTCAAAAAAATATTCAGCATAACCATTTTTTTCGAAATATTTTTCGGCAGTAAAATAAATATTAGTCCTCTGCGAGGATCACAGTGAATAGTGTAAACCTTCGAAAAAACAATGTCGATCTGGATCATTTTCCTTGTGCAGCAAACTTTCATCTGTATAGATTGTACACGCCGTCCTCGACAGGGTTATTTAAACATGAACATTCTTAAAGGTATGAAGCCACCAATTATTTCCCCCATTGACACCAATGTTAAAATGTCACTGTTGCAACTTCAACTCAAGTATGGATAAAGTATCAGTGTTAGTTTCATATTGATAACTTATTTTCCACTTGAAAAATCACCAGAAAATGTGGGGTCACAAGACAGGTAAGAAAGTTCTAAACATGTCAACTATAGCTGTTTTCATTGGTAGTTGCTCACAAATTGTATGCATAGACTTGAATTTTCGAAAATGTTCATCAGTGATCCAGTAAAACCTATAACCTACGCTTCTTATATGTACAACACAGTCGAATAGAAATGGGGCGTTTTCCCCTTATGCCCATTTCCATCAAAAAAGGAGAGATTACTTTTACAAGGAACTGCATTCGACTTCACCTTGGAGATGGTAAACCTTAAAAAGGTTCAAACCACGACTTATTTTGTTATACCAGTTAAGTTTTCTTTTCGTCTATTAAACAGGAATAGTAGCTTTGAAATCTTAAACCATAGGCCATGCCTAAATAATAGCTGTACAATCTTAAACCATAGGCCATGCCTACAAACAGATGAGTATGATTAATATCGCGAAAACTCGCTTTAAGATACATAAAAGGTTTTATAACAGCTGCCGAGTAAAACAAAAACAACATTAAATTTAGCTTTAATTTAGGTAGACCTGTAATAAAAAGGTAAATCCATGCATGGTTAAGCAGTGCCACAAGTTTCTATTGAATGAATTAGTAGGTGTGGTTTGTCGCTTCGGGGTTGCTTTACCTACGGTGAGTAGAATGAGGAAGCCTTTTATTTGTAGCATTGCTAAGACCGACAGACTGGGAACATGCTTGGGCAAATACTTTGTCTCTCTCAGCCGCTGGCAGTAATTTGCCTCGCCCTGGTGGAGATATAAGAACAGTCTTATCCGTTTCTTGTGCAATAGTTTGATTTCTAGTGCTGGGGACGTCATCCACGTCCTTTGCGATAGTTGATTGTTTCTCTAGGCGAATTTCAACTGGCTGTGGTAAGGACCCATGGAGCTTTGTGCCAGTAACATGTTTGCTCATTACAGCCAGTAACATGTTTGCTCATTACACCGTGTGTCGAGCTCAATGACCATATTTCAGATTTAAATGTATTTTACTGTTTGGTTCATATTCGCAGTATTACAATACAATGGTAAGCACCATACGAGTATTACAATATGTAGGCTACGACACGAGGGTATCCACAATACGACTATTACAATATGTAGGCTACGTCACAAGGGTATCCACCATACGAGTATTACCATATATAGGCTACGACACAAGGGTATCCACCATACGAGTATTACAATATGTAGGCTACTCCACGAGGGTATCCACAATACAAGTATTACAAGTTTTAGGCTTCTCCACAAGAGTATCCACCATACGAGTATTACAATATGTAGGCTACGACACATGGATATCCACCATACGAGTATTACAATATTTAGGCTACGTCATAAGGGTATCCACCATACGAGTATTACAATATGTAGGCTACGTCACAAGGTTATCCACCATACTAGTATTAAAATATGTAGGCTACTCCACAAGGGTATCCACCATACGAGTATTACAACAGTATGGTTACGTCACAAGGGTATCTACCATACGAGTATTACAATATGTAGGCTACGCCACAAGGGTATCTACCATACGAGTATTACAATATGTAGGCTACGCCACAAGGGTATCCACCATACGAGTATTACAATATGTAGGCTACGTCATAAGGGTATCCACCATACGAGTATTACAATATGTAGGCTATGTCACAAGGTTATCCACCATACTAGTATTAAAATATGTAGGCTACTCCACAAGGGTATCCACCATACGAGTATTACAATATGTAGGCTACGTCACAAGGTTATCAAGCATACCAGTGTTACCATATGTAGGCTGCATCACAAGGTTATCCACCATACTAGTATTAAAATATGTAGGCTACTCCACAAGGGTATCCACCATACGAGTATTACAATATGTAGGCTGCACCACAAGAGTAACCACCATACGAGTATTACAATATGTAGGCTGCACCACAAGGGTATCCACAATACGAGTATTACAGTATGAAGGGTATCCACATTACGAGTATTACAATATGTAGGCTGCACCACAAGGGTATCCACAATACGAGTATTACAGTATTACGATATGTAGGCTACGTCACAAGGGTATCCACTATACGAGTATTAAAATATGTAGGTTACGTCACAAGGGTATCCACCATACGAGTATTACAATATGTAGGCTATACCACAAGGGTATCCACCATACGAGTATTACAGTATTACGATAAGTAGGCTCTTCCACCAGGGTATCCACCATACTAGTATTACAATATGTAGGCTACGACACATGGATATCCACCATACGAGTCTTACAATATGTAGGCTGCACCACAAGGGTATCCACCATACCAGTATTACAATATGTAGGCTACGTCACAAGCGTATCTACCATACGAGTATTGCAATATGTAGGCTGCACCACAAGGGTATCCACCATACGAGTATTACAGTATTACGATAAGTAGGCTACTCCACAAGGCTATCCACCATACGAGTATTACAATATGTAGGCTACGACACATAGGTATCCACCATACGAGTCTTACAATATGTAGGCTGCACAACAAGGGTATCCACCATACGAGTATTACAATATGTAGGCTACGACACAAGGGTATCCACCATACGAGTATATCAATATGTAGGCTGCACCACAAGGGTATCCACCATACGAGAATTACAATATGTAGGCTACGCCACAAGGGTATCCACTATACCAGCATTACAATATGTAGACTGCACCACAAGGGTATCCACCATAGGAAAATTACTTTATGTAGGCTAAACCACAAGGGTATCCACCACACGAGTATTACAGTATGTAGGCTACGACACATGGGTATCCACCATACAAGTATTACAATATGTAGGCTAAAACACAAGGGTATCCACCATACGAGTATTACAATATGTAGGCTAAACCACAAGGGTATCCACCATACGAGTATTACAATATGTAGGCTACGACACATGGGTATCCACCATACGAGTCTTACAATATGTAGGCTATGCCACAAGGGTATCCACCATACGAGTATTACAATATGTAGGCTATGCCAGAAGGGTATCCACCATACGAGTATTACAATATGTAGGCTACGACACAAGTGTATTCACCATACGAGTATTACAATATGTAGACTGCTCCACAAGGGTATCCACCATACGAGTATTACAATATGTAGGCTACGACACAAGTGTATCCACCATACGAGTAATACCATATGTAGGCTACGTCACAAGGGTATCCACCATACGAGTATTACAATATGTAGGCTACGACACAAGTGTATTCACCATACGAGTATTACAATATGTAGACTGCTCCACAAGGGTATCCACCATACGAGTATTCCAATATGTAGGCTACGACACAAGTGTATCCACCATACGAGTAATACCATATGTAGGCTACGTCACAAGGGTATCCACCATACGAGTATTACAATATGTAGGCTACGACACAAGGGTATCCACCATACGAGTATTAGAATATGTAGGCTATGCCACAAGGGTATCCACCATACGAGTATTACAATATGTAGGATATGCCACAAGGGTATCCACCACACGAGTATTACAATATGTAGGCTATGCCACAAGGGTATCCACCATACGAGTATTACAATATGTAGGCTATGCCACAAGGGTATCCACCATATGAGTAATACCATATGTAGGCTACGCCACAAGGGTATCCACCATACGAGAATTACAATATGTAGGCTAAACCACAAGGGTATCCACCAAACGAGTATTGCAGTATTACGATATGTAGGCTACGTCACAAGTGTATCCACCATACGAGTATTACAATATGTAGGCTACGCCACAAGGGTATCCACCATACGAGAATTACAATATGTAGGCTAAACCACAAGGGTATCCACCATACGAGTATTGCAGTATTACGATATGTAGGCTACGTCAAAAGTGTATCCACCATACGAGTATTACAATATGTAGGCTACGACACAAGGGTATCCACCATACGAGTATTACAATATGTAGGCTACGCCACAAGGGTATCCACCATACGAGTATTACAATATGTAGGCTATGCCACAATGGTATCCACCATATGAGTATTACAATATGTAGGCTACGTCACAAGGGTATCCACCATACGAGTATTACAATATGTAGGCTACGACACATGGGTATCCACCATACGAGTCTTACAATATGTAGGCTATGCCACAAGGGTATCCACCATACGAGTATTACAATATGTAGGCTATGCCACAAGGGTATTCACCATACGTGTATTACAATATGTAGGCTATGCCACAAGGGTATCCACCATACGAGTAATACCATATTTAGGCTACGCCACAAGGATATCCACCATACGAGAATTACAATATGTAGGCTAAACCACAAGGGTATCCACCATACGAGTATTGCAGTATTACGATATGTAGGCTACGTCACAAGTGTATCCATCATACGATATTACAATATGTAGACTGCAACACAAGGGTATCCACCATACGAGTATTACAATATGTAGGCTACGACACATGGGTATCCACCATACGAGTCTTACAATATGTAGGCTATGCCACAAGGGTATCCACCATACGAGTATTACAATATTTAGGCTATGCCACAAGGGTATTCACCATACGTGTATTACAATATGTAGGCTATGCCACAAGGGTATCCACCATACGAGTAATACCATATGTAGGCTACGCCACAAGGGTATCCACCATACGAGAATTACAATATGTAGGCTAAACCACAAGGGTATCCACCATACGAGTATTGCAGTATTACGATATGTAGTCTACGTCACAAAGGTATCCACCATACGATATTACAATATGTAGACTGCAACACAAGGGTATCCACCATACGAGTATTACAATATGTAGGCTACGTCACAAGGGTATCCACCATACGAGTATTACAATATGTAGGCTACGACACATGGGTATCCACCATACGAGTCTTACAATATGTAGGCTATGCCACAAGGGTATCCACCATACGAGTATTACAATATGTAGGCTATGCCACAAGGGTATTCACCATACGTGTATTACAATATGTAGGCTATGCCACAAGGGTATTCACCATACGAGTATTACAATATGTAGACTGCTCCACAAGGGTATCCACCATACGAGTATTACAATATGTAGGCTACGACACAAGTGTATCAACCATACGAGTAATACCATATGTAGGCTACGCCACAAGGGTATCCACCATACGAGTATTACATTATGTAGGTTACGCTACAATGGTATCCGCCATACGAGTATTACAATATGTAGGCTACGACACATGGGTATCCACCATACGAGTATTACAATATGTAGGCTGCACCGCAAGGGTATCCACTATACGAGTATTGCTATATGTAGGCTGCACCGCAAGGGTATCCACCATACGAGTATTACATTATGTAGGCTACGTCACAAAGGTATCCACCATAAGAGTATTACAATATGTAGACTGCAACACAAGGGTATCACCATACGAGTATTACAATATGTAGACTGCTCCAAAAGGGTATCCACCATACGAGTATTACAATATGTAGGCTACGACACAAGTGTATCCACCATACGAGTAATACCATATGTAGGCTACGTCACAAGGGTATCCACCATACGAGTATTACAATATGTAGGCTACGCCACAAGGGTATCCACCATACGAGTATTACAATATGTAGGCTACGCCACAAGGGTATCCACCATACGAGTTTTACAATATGTAGGCTACGTCACAAGGGTATCCACCATACGAGTATTACAATATGTAGGCTACGCCACAAGGGTATCCACCATACGAGTAATACCATATGTAGGCTACGACACAATTGTATCCACCATACGAGTAATACCATATGTAGGCTACGTCACAAGGGTATCCACCATACGAGTATTACATTATGTAGGCTACGCCACAATGGTATCCGCCATACGAGTATAACAATATGTAGGATACGACACATGGGTATCCACCATACGAGTATTATAATATGTAGGCTGCACCGCAAGGGTATCCACTATACGAGTATTGCAATATGTAGGCTGCACCACAAGGGTATCCACCATACGATTATTACAGTATTACGATATGTAGGCTACGTCACAAGGGTATCCACCATAAGAGTATTACAATATGTAGACTGCAACACAAGGGTATCACCATACGAGTATTACAATATGTAGGTTACGCCACAAGGGTATCCACCATACGATTATTACATTATGTAGACTGAACACAATGGTATCACCATACGAGTATTACAATTTGTAAGCTACGTCACAAGGTTATCCACCATACCAGTATTACAATATGTAGGTTACGCCACAAGGGTATCCACCATACGAGTATTACAATATGTAGGCTACGTCTCAAGGGTATCCACTATAAGATTATTACAATATATAGGCTACGCCACAAGGGTACACACCATACGAGTATTACAATATGTATGCTACGCCACAAGGTTATCCACCATAAGAGTATTACAATATATAGGCTACGGCACAAGGGTATCCACCATACGAGTATTACAATATGTAGGCTACGCCACAAGGGTATCCACCATACGAGTATTACAATATGTGGGCTACGCCACAAGGTTATCCACCATAAGAGTATTACAATATATAGGCTACGCCACAAGGGTATACACCATCCGTTTATTACAATATGTAGGCTACGCCACAAGGGTATCCACCATACGAGTATTACATTATGTAGGTTACGCTACAATGGTATCCGCCATACGAGTATTACAATATGTAGGCTACGACACATGGGTATCCACCATACGAGTATTACAATATGTAGGCTGCACCGCAAGGGTATCCACTATACGAGTATTGCTATATGTAGGCTGCACCGCAAGGGTATCCACCATACGAGTATTACATTATGTAGGCTACGTCACAAAGGTATCCACCATAAGAGTATTACAATATGTAGACTGCAACACAAGGGTATCACCATACGAGTATTACAATATGTAGACTGCTCCAAAAGGGTATCCACCATACGAGTATTACAATATGTAGGCTACGACACAAGTGTATCCACCATACGAGTAATACCATATGTAGGCTACGTCACAAGGGTATCCACCATACGAGTATTACAATATGTAGGCTACGCCACAAGGGTATCCACCATACGAGTATTACAATATGTAGGCTACGCCACAAGGGTATCCACCATACGAGTTTTACAATATGTAGGCTACGTCACAAGGGTATCCACCATACGAGTATTACAATATGTAGGCTACGCCACAAGGGTATCCACCATACGAGTAATACCATATGTAGGCTACGACACAATTGTATCCACCATACGAGTAATACCATATGTAGGCTACGTCACAAGGGTATCCACCATACGAGTATTACATTATGTAGGCTACGCCACAATGGTATCCGCCATACGAGTATAACAATATGTAGGATACGACACATGGGTATCCACCATACGAGTATTATAATATGTAGGCTGCACCGCAAGGGTATCCACTATACGAGTATTGCAATATGTAGGCTGCACCACAAGGGTATCCACCATACGATTATTACAGTATTACGATATGTAGGCTACGTCACAAGGGTATCCACCATAAGAGTATTACAATATGTAGACTGCAACACAAGGGTATCACCATACGAGTATTACAATATGTAGGTTACGCCACAAGGGTATCCACCATACGATTATTACATTATGTAGACTGAACACAATGGTATCACCATACGAGTATTACAATTTGTAAGCTACGTCACAAGGTTATCCACCATACCAGTATTACAATATGTAGGTTACGCCACAAGGGTATCCACCATACGAGTATTACAATATGTAGGCTACGTCTCAAGGGTATCCACTATAAGATTATTACAATATATAGGCTACGCCACAAGGGTACACACCATACGAGTATTACAATATGTATGCTACGCCACAAGGTTATCCACCATAAGAGTATTACAATATATAGGCTACGGCACAAGGGTATCCACCATACGAGTATTACAATATGTAGGCTACGCCACAAGGGTATCCACCATACGAGTATTACAATATGTGGGCTACGCCACAAGGTTATCCACCATAAGAGTATTACAATATATAGGCTACGCCACAAGGGTATACACCATCCGTTTATTACAATATGTAGGCTACGCCACAACGGTATCCACCATACAAGTATTACAATATGTAGGCTACGCCACAAGGTTATCCACCATAAGAGTATTACAATATATAGGCTACGCCACAAGGTTATCCACCATAAGAATATTACAATATGTAGGCTACGCCACAAGGGTATTCACCATACGAGTATTACAATATATAGGCTACGTCATAAGGGTATCCACCATACCAGTATAACAATATGTAGGTTACGCCACAAGGGCCATCTGCTCGACAAGTCGTCTGCTACAGGAGACGCTTGCTCACTGGTCTTCTGATCGACAGATCGTCTGCTGTACGGGACGGCTGCTCCACGGTCGTCTGTTCGACAGGTCTTCTACTCGACAGGTCGTTTGCACCATCGGGCGTATGTTCCATGCTCCACACGCCGCCTTCATCACGGGCCTTCAACTCCATAGTCCGTCTGGCTCTGGTTAATTAAATAAGTGCATGCAGAGTCTTGGTTTGATTGTGTTCATTAGTAGGCGAGAGACATTGATAAATACGTAGACAATGTATAGATATTTAGCAAAAAATAATTTTAATTTCAAATTTGTTTGTTTACAAGTACACATTCGACACGCACGCGTGTACGCACACACATCATAGTCGGTGGACGGTCGTTAAACACCGCTAAGATATTACATATATAGTAATGTATTACCAAATAAAGGGGAGCTATTGGCCAAATACGGGTAACAGATACAAATATACAAACCGACGTTTAGTGCATCGTTAATACTGAACTGAATAATGATATACTCGGTAAAAAAGAAATGGACCAGAGTTGATAATTGATGTTAAAAAAATGAATAGGCGTCGTGATGTTATAATTCGAATACCACCGAAAAAATACATTTGTCTAATACTTTAAAAGCCGAAAAAATACATTTGTAGTACTTTAAAGCCGAAAACGTTATTTAACCCGAGAATTCGTATACCAACGGAAAAATACATTTGTAGTACTTTAAAAACCGAAAACGTTATTCAACCCGAGAATTCGTATACCACCGGAAAAATACATTTGTAGTACTTTAAAAGCCGAAAACGTTATTTAACCCGAGAATTCGTATACCACCGGAAAAATACATTTGTAGTACTTTAAAAGCCGAAAACGTTATTTAACCCGAGAATTCGTATAACACTGGAAAAATACATTTGTAGTACTTTAAAAGCCGAAAACGTTATTTATCCTGAGAATTGATTGACAGAGAAATGATAGAGTAAATGGCCTAGGGTCCAGTATTAAAATCGGGCAAATGTTTTAATAATAAATGAACAAAAGTTGTAAACAACTTAAAACCTGAAAAACGTTTTTAAAGTAGCTATCCCGCCAATAACGGCCACATTTTACGTATATAAACCGTTTCTAAACTTACTGACGACCTTACTGACGACGATGTATAGAAATATATATATATATATTACATATTTTCAGAATCCAAACTATATAGATACAATATAAACGACTTGAACCAGCCAGACCAAACCCCAAAACCAGAGCGTCTCATTAAGAGATACCAACTCATAATTCATTTTACGCATATTCAGTCATGGGAATTTGTACGAAAACGAGAATAAACCTATACTTTTAATTGACGTATATACATTATTATATGAATGAACACCTGGATAGGGTTCTGATCAACGTTGTTGTAGTGTAATTTTGCCTTTATTTGGCGGGTTAGTTTCTTTAATTTAAAACAAAATGATAAATAGAGAATATCGCAAAATACTCAAGAGTTCGTGTAAAAAGTATGCATTATATTCGATATTGAGTATATCCGCTGCTATTATTACTGTTCTGCACGTTTCCAGTAATGACACCTACGTGATTTGTGATATCATGTAAGGTTTTTGATTTTGATGTATAAAATGAGTATCAGTTCAGCGATATATGCATTTTAATAGTCGTTAGTAGTTTGTATACTTCAAGTATAACTTCTGGTCCATTTCTATTTTACCGAATATATAAACCGAACATAAAAGTCTTACTGTCAGGGCCAAATCCAAAATTTCAGATTAGGGTGGAGGTTAGGAGACAAATTGACAAATAAAGCAAAACACACACGCATGTCATATACAAAGCTTTATTTACCATGTTAACTTGAGTTTATACAGTATAGACCAACACCTCTTTCATTACATGTATGCATACACATAATATCGTTATACTTAAATGTAAATGTGTCCTAGTTTATATACTGAACAAAATAAGTTTAGCACGACATTTTAGGGACATATATCTAAAATAAAAATATTAACATTGATATAATCATGATAATAGTTTGAAACTTTTAGAAATGCTAGGTGAGGATGCGATTTTCAACAAACTGTGTTAGACCTATTATTTTCTAAGCGTAATATCAGAATTACTTCCCATATAATAACACAGACCTAATAACATTATTATGTCTGTGATAATAAAAAAAACTTATTTGTTATACAAACGTATCGCTTTGAACAAATAAAGTCTTTGGTATTGACAAAAATTGCCCATTCTGTCATTGATTAAAAAAACGCTAACATTTGTTCTCAAGTAATTTAAAAATTACGAAAAAATGGAACGTTTTTATTTGAGAATAATTTTAAAATTTCCTCCCTTTTTATCGAAATGAGAACGATTTTTTCATAAGCTATAAAAGTATGTTCTCAACATATTATATTTTACTTTCTTTTATCACGACTTGTAGCATTATTACATGTCAAATCTATGCCACCTTATCACGACGTTGTAGCATTATTACATGTCATATCTATGCCACATTATCACGACTTGTAGCATTATTATATGTCATATCTATGCCACATTATCACGACTTGTAGCATTATTACATGTCATATCTATGCCACCTTATCACGACTTGTAGCATTATTACATGTCATATCTATGCCACCTTATCACGACTTGTAGCATTATTACATGTCATATCTATGCCACATTATCACGACTTGTAGCATTATTACATGTCATATCTATGCCACATTATCACGACTTGTAGCATTATTACATGTTATATCTATGCCATCTTATCACGACTTGTAGCATTATTACATGTCATATCTATGCCATCTTATCACGACTTGTAGCATTATTTCATGTAATATCTATGCCACCTTATCACGACGTTGTAGCATTATTACATGTCATATCTATGCCACATTATCACGACTTGTAGCATTATTATATGTCATATCTATGCCACATTATCACGACTTGTAGCATTATTACATGTCATATCTATGCCACCTTATCACGACTTGTAGCATTATTACATGTCATATCTATGCCACCTTATCACGACTTGTAGCATTATTACATGTCATATCTATGCCACATTATCACGACTTGTAGCATTATTACATGTCATATCTATGCCACATTATCACGACTTGTAGCATTATTACATGTTATATCTATGCCATCTTATCACGACTTGTAGCATTATTACATGTCATATCTATGCCATCTTATCACGACTTGTAGCATTATTACATGTCATATCTATGCCATCTTATCACGACTTGTAGCATTATTACATGTCATATCTATGCCACATTATCACGACTTGTAGCATTATTACATGTCATATCTATGCCACATTATCACGACTTGTAGCATTATTACATGTTATATCTATGCCATCTTATCACGACTTGTAGCATTATTACATGTCATATCTATGCCATCTTATCACGACTTGTAGCATTATTACATGTAATATCTATGCCACCTTATCATTGACCCGGACATACACAGCTTCGTATCTGCATGTACTTTTCTTTTCTTTTTTGTTCAGTATATTTACGAAAAATATAAAACTAGGTCAATATCGTATCTTTCAAGGTAGGAACTTTTTTAATCAATAAACCCACGTACTTATACATACCAGAACAAAATGGCGACATCAGGAGGTTTGGGGCGTAGTTTACGCGGAGAGTCGGATGAATCTTTTGATTTTACGTGTTCGTCTTGTGTAATGAAAAACAGAAACAGGGAAGCTACACAGTTTTGTTTGGAATGCCAGGACTATTATTGTGACACGTGTGTCAAGTTTCATAAGGATATACGTGCAATGAAGGGCCACAGACTACTGGGGAAGTCAGAGTTCCCGACAACGGTATCACAGAGCCTGATGTCATTGCCGACGGAACGATGTAGCGATCATCCCGCCAAGGTACTGGACATGTACTGCAAGAGCCATGATCAGATTGGATGCCATGTGTGTATGGCTGTTAAACACAGGTACAGTAATTCACTGCCACTATTTGAATAACACCAGTTTGTTTGCATGGTGTTTTACGTCTTGTTAGCACATGCTAGGCCATATATGAAGGTCGATTTTTGTTAGAGGTAGACCACCCCGATTTTCATACCACAACTGTATACCTCCTACCATGCGTAAGAATCGACACTTTTTCGTATGACAAGTCGAGCTCCCAGTGGGATTCGTACTCGCAGCGTCTTTACCATCGTTGCCACGGAGGTTTTAAAATACAAAATATACATTTCTTAACACGCGGGGTCAGGGATCCGATTTAAAATTGACAAATAATGATATTTTTCTGTTCTAAAGGGCTACAACAGGGCTTAAGAGTTATGTTCCCCTATTGTGTAATCCTATTGAGACTGCCTTTAAAAATGATAAAAATTATAACTCAAATAATCCACATTTGTATAATGGAACATTATCTATTTTCAGCTTTAAACACTATATTATATTAATCGATATGCGATCTTCGATACAGTGCAACCTTTAATATTGTTAACGATTGATAATTGTATTATCTATATAGGTCGTGTGTGGATCCTGCCTACGTTCCTGAAGAAATCGACAACATCATGAAAGCAGAAGATGTTCGGAAGATAAAGGAGGACATGGTAAACGCCAGGATTCGCATGGAAAAACTGATTCAAGCTCGACATAATAACCTCGCTGAAATGGAACAGGACAAGATCATTGCTCTTGGTAAAATCAAAGAAGTACGGGAGAATATAAACGTCTCCTTAGATGGATTAGAGAAATCAACAATTACCGATTTTGAAGCAAAGAGTAAGGACATTGCCAACCAAATCAATGTAGAGCTGGAAGCAATGGATGTCATTGTAAAAGACATGGAAACATGTCAACAGCAATTAGACTCAGCAGAAGGAAATCGATCACAACAGTTTGTGTGTACGAAGAAGGGTGAGCAGAAAATATCCGAGGCAGACAAACTGATCACCGATGTAGCTCAATCATCGGGAAATACGAAGATTGAGTTTGAACAAGATCCTAAAATTGAACAGTTTTTAAAGGGACTTTCGTCACTCGGTAAGGTACAGGAAAAGGCAGATGGACGTCTGAAACAAGTCCAACAACATGATTGTCTGTACAAAGTCATAAGTAAACAAACGGTTTATGTAAGTGCTAGTTTTGACCGTAGAACTTGTATCATATATGGTTCATGCATCTTGAAATCCGGCAACATTTTACTAGCAGACTATAATAACCAGAAGCTTAAGCAGTTAGATGGTTCCACATACAGAGTGATAGACCAGTGTGATATGCCAGGCGGCTATCCTCATGCAGTATGTGAACTGAGTCCACAAGAAGCCGCCGTTACCATGACCAACAACACCATGCATATCGTCTCCTTGGGAACCAGGATGGTACCAACTCGGTCAATAAAGACGAATCATAAGTGTTGGGGACTTGCCTTCAGTCGTGGTGAGATGTTCGTATCAGATGGTGGCAAACAAGTCTTTGTTTACGACACATCCGGGACACTCTTGAGAACAATATGTAAGGACCAATCAGGAGAAGATATATTTTCTTACAACCGACATGTTGCTGTGAGTGATGACGGCAACAAGGTGTATGTCGCCGATTACGGCAAAGACGTGGTCACTCTGGACAGGCAGGGGAGGGTACTCTCGCGGTTCAGTGATCAAGAGTTTAAGGGAGCTTGTGGCGTTTGTTGCGATGGTTGTGGGAATATATGTGTATGTGGGTATGCTTCTAACAATGTGATGCACATTGGACAGAGCGGGAATAAACTTGGTGTACTGGCAAAAAAATCAGACGGTATTGTTAATCCTATTTCAGTGTGTTATGATAGGTCAAATTCTAGATTGGTTGTTACCAGCTACAACAATAACAACTTGACGGTATTCAATTTGATGTGAACAGCAAAAAAACACCATACAACACCAAAATTCCTTTAAAGGGACGCACGGCAATCTTTATTTTATAAAAACTCACGGTGTCACGCTAGTTTTTCTGCATAACTTGCCTTTGTTCAATCATTGATATTAATTATAACCATACTATTAAGCAATGTGTTTTTGCCTATTAATTTTTTTTTTATATTATTGTACCAATAATATTTAAAACTTATAGTATAATAAGACGAAATAGTGAATACCTAAAATTTGATTATTTAAATATAACCAGGATAAAAGTAAAAATTATACTGATATATAAATCGAGACACCCATTTCAAACACTTCAAACCGAAGCATTGTGGTGTAGTGGTTAGAGTGTCTGCCGTGCATTCGGGAGGTCGTGGATTCGAGTCCTCTGACCGCGTCATACCAAAGACTTTAAAAATGGAGTAGTTACTTGTAACCCATGCCTGACAAGCAAATAATGGGTAATACTACGCCTGGTCAACCCGATGTCAGAAATAATGTGTCTTGGTGGGGTATCATGTACTACGGCGTGGTATTCCAATGTGGAAGCACTATATCTGCTTCAAGTAGACCGTAGATAGATACATAGCACTACACACAATCACTCACACAATAGTCCAGACATAATGCCGAGTCAACGGGGGATTCTTCCCGGCGGGCTCATATGGTAGAGGGACTTTAAACCTTAGAAATCATCATCAAACACTTCAAGATACGTGTCTACGGATAGCGCTTGTTCTGTATTTGTTGTCGGAGGGACTATAAACCTTAGAACGACACACACACAAGATTGCCGTGTGTCCCTTCAATAACAACGTACTTGCATAATCGAACACTGTTTTATGATTTGTACCGTATACTCGACTTTTAATTTGTAAACCAATATACATAAATATCACTAATGTGATCGAGTTGAGTATGTGTTGATATTGTATCCATGAGTTGAGTATCTGTTGATACTGCATCCACGAGTTGAGTATGTGTTGATATTGTATCCACGAGTTGAGTATCTGTTGATACTGTATCCACGAGTTGAGTATGTGTTGATATTGTATCCACGAGTTGAGCATCTGTTGATATTGTATCCACGAGTTGAGTATCTGTTGATATTGTATCCTCGAGTTGACTATCTGTTGATATTGTATCCAGGAGTTGAGTATCTGTTGATATTGTATCCACGAGTTGAGTATCTGTTGATATTGTCTTCTCGAGTTGAGTATCGAGTTGAGAATCTGTTGATATTGTATCCACGAGTTGAGTATCTGTTGATATTGTATCCTCGAGTTGAGTATCTGTTGATATTGTATCCAGAAGTTGAGTATCTGTTGATATTGTATCCACGAGTTGAGTATCTGTTGATATTGTATCCTCGAGTTGAGTATCGAGTTGAGTATATGTTGATATTGTATCCTCGAGTTGAGTATCTGTTGATATTGTATCCACGAGTTGAGTATCTGTTGATATTGTATCCTCGAGTTGAGTATCGAGTTGAGTATCTGTTGATATTGTACCCTCGAGTTGAGTATCTGTTGATATTGTATCCACGAGTTGAGTATGTGTTGATATTGTATCCTCGAGTTGAGTATCTGTTGATATTGTGTCCACGGGTTGAGCATCTGTTGATTTTGTGTCCACGAGTTGAGTATCTGTTGATATTGTATCCACGAGTTGAGTATCTGTTGATATTGTATCCTCGAGTTGAGTATCTGTTGATATTGTATCCAGGAGTTGAGTGTCTGTTGACATTTTATCCACGAGTTGAGTGTCTGTTGATATTGTATCCACGAGTTGAGTATCTGTTGATATTGTATCCAGGAGTTGAGTATATGTTGATATTGTATCCTCGAGTTGAGTATTTGTTGATATTGTATCCAGGAGTTGAGTATCTGTTGATATTGTATCCTCGAGTTGAGTATGTGTTGATATTGTATCCTCGAGTTGAGTATCTGTTGATATTGTGTCCACGGGTTGAGTATCTGTTGATTTTGTGTCCACGAGTTGAGTATCTGTTGATACTGTATCCACGAGTTGAGTATGTGTTGATATTGTAATCACGAGTTGAGTATCTGTTGATATTGTATCCATGAGTTGAGTATATGTTGATATTGTATCCACGAGTTAGTATGTGTTGATATTGTATCCACGAGTTGAGTATCTGTTGATACTGTATCCACGAGTTGAGTATGTGTTGATATTGTATCCACGAGTTGAGTATCTGTTGATACTGTATCCACGAGTTGAGTATCTGTTGATATTGTATCCATGAGTTGAGTATCTGTTGATCTTGTATCCACGAGTTGAGTAGCTAATGATTTTGTGTCCACAAGTCGAGTATCTGTTGATATTGTATCCATGAGTTCAGTATCTGTTGATATTGTGTCCTCGAGTTGAGTATATGTTGATATTTTATCCACGAGTTCAGTATCTGTTGATATTGTATCCTCGAGTTTAGTATATGTTGATATTTTATCCACGAGTTGAGTATCTGTTCATATTGTATCAACGAGTTGACTATGTGTTGATATTGTATTCACGAGTTGAGTATCTGTTGATCTTGTATCCACGAGTTGAGTATCTGTTGATCTTGTATCCACGAGTTGAGTATCTGTTGATCTTGTATCCGCGAGTTCAGTATCTGTTGATATTGTATCCACGAGTTGAGTATATGTTGATATTTTATCCACGAGTTGAGTATCTGTTCATAATGTATCCAGGAGTTGAGTATGTGTTGATATTGTATCCACGGGTTGAGTATCTGTTGATATTGTATCCATGAGTTGAGAATGTGTTGATATTGAGTTGAGTATCTGTTGATCTTGTATCCACGAGTTGAGTATCTGTTGATCTTGTATCCACGAATTGAGTATCTGTTGATATTGTATCCACGAGTTCAGTATCTGTTGATATTGTATCCACGAGTTGAGTATATGTTGATATTTTATCCATGAGTTCAGTATCTGTTGATATTGTATCCAGGAGATGAGTATCTGTTGATATTGTATCCACGAGTTGAGTTTTTGTTGATATTGTATCCACGAGTTGAGTATCTGTTGATATTGTATCCACGAGTTGAGTATATGTTGATATTGTGTCCACGGGTTGAGTATATGTTGATTTTGTATCCACGAGTTGAGTATGCGTTGATATTGTATCTACGATTTTTTTTTAATTTGTGTTATATAACTGCATTAGCGAACCGCATGTGTGTTGAACAATAAAACAGTCTGAGAATTAAAGTTGTTTTAGTTTGAAATACATATGAATGCATGCATCCCTGAGGTATACGGTTTTGTTATTTAAGATATAAACCCTAGTTAAACCGCAGCAACTGAGTCGTGTTTATTTAAAGGGACATATTTAAAACTCGCGGTTTCTCGTTAGTTTCTCTACCAATCTCATTAAAATCATATCCTAATTACGCTTTGATACTCTCCGCTATAGTATTGTAGATTATTATACCTCACATAAAATCCCCATAGACAACAATGTGTAATGTCTTACTATCTCACGCGAGGATGATAGTACAGGTGATAGTAAATCGCAGGGTGATAGTAAACAAGAAATATCTTTAATAAAGATTGTCGGCGCGTTTGGGGAAGCACAATGTATAAGTGATTGATGGTCATGAAGTGAAATAATTTTAATAGCGAAATGTAAGGCGGAGAGTAGAGCAATATAACGTTTTCTAATCGTTTTCTATCGGTATTCCGATAAAAGTTGACACGGCAGTGCCAATGTAGGGAATTTGAACAAAACAAGTTAGTGCCTTCCATTACAGAAGGCCATTGTTAAAATATTCAAAGGGCCATAACCCTGAAAACAAGAGGCCTACGAGGGCCTGAATCGATCTACTTGCAAATTGTACTCTGTTATATGATGCTGCATGCAAAATATCAAAGCTCTAACCTTGTGGTTTCAAAAAAGAAGGTTTTTAAATATATTTCCTAATATTTCTATGTAAAATTGTTGACCCCCGGCGAGGGGCTTATTTTGACCCCAGGGTCACCTTTTGTACAACTTGTTAAAGGACCACTAATGGTGCTACATGCAACATATCAAAGCTGTAGCCCTTGTGGTTTCAGAGAAGACGATTTTTAAATGTATTAATAAATTTAAATGAGAAGACTATTTTGGTCACCACTTGTACAAACTTGGTAGAGGACCACTAGATGATGATATATGCATAATATCTAAGCTCTAGCCCTTGTGGTTTTGGAGAAGAACACATCCGGGCACCTTGAAAAATCACGTGACTAGGAAATCACGGCGATATGTCATTTTTAATAGGGTTTCATTACCAGTTACCATGAAAAATTAAAGCACTTTGCAAGAAAAAGAATAATTTATTTGCAATTTCAACATTTCTATTCCTTTCTTCATCTTTTCCGGTCACGATTGAAGTACAGCGTAACAAATCACATATATCAACAACTACACTCTATAAACAAATCTACTAGTTTCCTTTGGCCTTGTCAGACAAATTTAGCCAATCAGCATTCAGTTTAATAAACACTGTAGGCTTTCATAATTTCTGTATCGCTTTCAACTCGAGTTTTGATAGGCTTACACAAACACACCTCCTGCGAGGCCAAAAGTCACCTTAAACGACCGGCGCCGAAAAATTATCACATGCGCTGATGCGCGTTGGAGTGCATACTGTTTCAATGACGTCATCGGCTCAGTATAGTGAAATGCCATTTTTAATTCATCATATCTTCGCGGCCTACACTTTTTTTTGAGAAATCGAAAAAATAAAAATGCCAAAAAATGCAATACAAATCGGAGGCCTAGGGGTGTAAGGGACTGTATACTAGTACTTCGTGTTAATTTAAATAACAATTACATTAAATTACTTAAATGTTTTCAGCTTCTTTTAAGTTATAAGATATATAATTTACGGTAAAAAGGAAGGATATTGATGCTCTTATAGACATATTCACCGGTACGAAATATACGTCTAAACGCACCTCCGACAGTCAAGCTGAAAAAAATCCGGGGGAGCATGCGCCCGTACCCCACTAGAACTCGGCCTACACATCATATTCAGCCAAGCTACGCCCCTGAAAAGTACCGATTTTAATTAACTACCACTCATTTTCTTAGTTACGTTATTTACAAGCCAACGCTATAACTTTCATAGATACATTTTGAAAAAAAAAAGAAAAAAATCCGGCAAAGTGAAATCTGTATTGAAAATGAACCTTATTTTGGCACGAGCGGATTTCGGTATAATAGAATAAATATCACATTCATGAGAGGGTGATAGTAAGAATGTTCACCCTGAGCATATGATTATCGCCCGAGGCGAAGCCGAGGGTGATAAGCAATATCCGAAGGGTTAACATTCTTACTATCACCCTCTCATGAATGTGATATTTATATAGTATCGTAGCGTGATAAAGGGTCTGAGTTTACTGATTTTTTTTTCTACGTAACTTGCATTGTTCAATCATTCATATTAATTTAATATCAGAATTGTATAAAGCAAATTGTTATTTTACGTATTACTTAGTGTGGATTATATTGCACTAATGATGTATGTAAACATTTGGTAAAATAACTAAGAGAAAATGACAACTCAAAATGTCATTTAATTATATGCAAGTAGGTCAAACGGATGCTGGGTTATTAAATCTAGGTGATAATTGTAATGCTTAATAAAAACATCAAAATTACCATGTGTCCCTTTAAACGGACCTGCTAAACACCGTGACGTGACGCGCGATCTTCGTATCTGCTTGGAAAAAAAATCAACTAGAGATAACGATGTATCATTGCGCTGTGAATTCGTGTCCGAACATTATATATCATTTTCTAGGACTTGAAATTCCATTTGTCTCTTTTATATAATTTCTATTTTTTGGCTTATTTATTAATAGCAAATTAAACTCAAATGTGTCGGGTTACGTCAAAATGCCGAGTCCAACGTAACACAAATGGAGCGGCGGCTTACTTCAAACCGCTGCATTTTTTCAAAATGTTAATTAGATTTCTTCAAATTAATATACATGTACTGCAATGCTCATAAGTAATATTATATATTTCCGAAATAACAATTTATTTTAATTGTGGTATTTTAAAAACTAATGAGGCTTTATTTTGGCTGAAAAAGTCACACTGGCGTAAAACGGCATACAATGTCACGCTGGCGTAAAACGGCATACAATGTCACGCTGGCGTAAAACGGCATAAAATGTCACGCTGGCGTAAAACGGCATAAAATGCTACAAGTATTGTCTTAAAAGTAAACTTGATAGTAGTTTCATATACTTTATTTTCATGTATAATCATGCAAATGCCTTTTTTCCACGCATTATAACGATGTATTCAGTAGATATGTAGTTAAATATGTAAAGAAATTATCAATAAAGGCTGAAAAATTACACACATTCCGTCCATTAAACTTTGGTCGTAGATTGGAACAAGTTCTTACTATGCCTGGATAAATGCAATCTTTCCCAGAGAACAAGTTCTTACCACGCTCGATGACTGCTGCCTGGGTAAATGCAATCTCTCCCAGAGAACAAGTTCTTACCACGCCCGATGACTGCTGCCTGGGTAAATGCAATCTCTCCCAGAGAACAAGTTCTTACCATGTCCGATGACTGCTGCCTGGGTAAATGTAATCTCTCCCAGAGAACAAGTTTTTACCACGCTCGATGACTGCTGCCTGGGTAAATGCAATCTCTCCCAGAGAACATGTTTTTACCACGCTCGATGACTGCTGCCTGGGTAAATGCAATCTCTCCCAGAGAACAAGTTCTTACCACGCCCGATGACTGCTGCCTGGGTAAATGCAATCTCTCCCAGAGAACAAGTTCTTACCACGCTCGATGACTGCTGCCTGGGTAAATGTAATCTCTCCCAGAGAACAAGTTTTTACCACGCTCGATGACTGCTGCCTGGGTAAATGCAATCTCTCCCAGAGAACAAGTTCTTACCACGCCCGATGACTGCTGCCTGGGTAAATGCAATCTCTCCCAGAGAACAAGTTCTTACCATGCCCGATGACTGCTGCCTGGGTAAATGTAATCTCTCCCAGAGAACAAGTTTTTACCACGCTCGATGACTGCTGCCTGGGTAAATGCAATCTCTCCCAGAGAACAAGTTTTTACCACGCTCGATGACTGCTGCCTGGGTAAATGCAATCTCTCCCAGAGAACAAGTTCTTACCACGCCCGATGACGGCTGCCTGGGTAAATGCAATCTCTCCCAGAGAACAAGTTCTTACCACGCCCGATGACTGCTGCCTGGGTAAATGCAATCTCTCCCAGAGAACAAGTTCTTACCACGCCCGATGACTGCTGCCTGGGTTAATGCAATCTCTCCCAGAGAACAAGTTCTTACCACGCTCGATGACTGCTGCCTGGGTAAATGCAATCTCTCCCAGAAAACAAGTTCTTACCACGCCCGATGACTGCTGCCTGGGTAAATGCAATCTCTCCCAGAGAACAAGTTCTTACCACGCTCGATGACTGCTGCCTGGGTAAATGCAATCTCTCCCAGAGAACAAGTTCTTACCACGCTCGATGACTGCTGCCTGGGTAAATGCAATCTCTCCCAGAGAACAAGTTCTTACCACGCCCGATGACTGCTGCCTGGGTAAATGCAATCTCTCCCAGAGAACAAGTTCTTACCACGCTCGATGACTGCTGCCTGGGTAAATGCAATCTCTCCCAGAGAACAAGTTCTTACCACGCCCGATGACGGCTGCCTGGGTAAATGCAATCTCTCCCAGAGAACAAGTTCTTACCATGCTCGATGACTGCTGCCTGGGTAAATGCAATCTCTCCCAGAGAACAAGTTCTTACCACGCCCGATGACTGCTGCCTGGGTACATGACAAGTAATTGCGCCTTATTTATAGGTATGATGGGATCGTAGAAATCGCCCTTAATGAGGCTCGAGCCAACGATCTTCGGAACCAGAGTTCGACTTTCTCCCACTGGGCCACTGGGCCACGGCTATTATATTTGCTGTTAATCGTTCATACCTATACCTTTCTTTTAGCCTTGTAAACCCCGAATATAACACGGAGAGAAGTGAAAATAATAAACTAGAAAAATCTTTTTAAAAAAATGAAATAACCTATGAAAAAAGGAACAAATCCATAAAACATGAAACAAATGATGAAAATAGGGGTTTTCCTGCTGCCTTTCGCAAAAAAAAGAGAAGAGAAAAAGATGTCGGGTGGGGGTGGGGCGTGGTGGAATGAAGCAGCGGGCGGAGCATATGAAGCAAAAAAGGACTGTTGCAGCTTTGAAAAAAATACAATACTGAGAGAAAACAGACAAAACAAACGCAAGCTGCTCAAATATTTCGATTGAAAATGCATTTAGAAGTAGAATTCACAGCGCCGATTTTAACGTAACGTCACGTTACACAAATAGGTAAGAAGGTCGCGCGTTACCGTATTACTCTGCTTCCGGGTCCTCTAATGTCCGGTTCAGCATTTATTTTCGTTAAAGGTTAGTATCTTGTTAAGGACTGGCTATCTAAGGGACTGGTCGAGGAATAATACATGTTGAATATCCACGTGTATCGCCATACACCCCAATATGGATGTATATTGTAACATTCTCAACTATAACTTATATTTCTTCCGTTGTTACTTTTGAGGCATTAATATCCTTTATTTGAACATTTATCCACGATTTTAATATGGGCATGAATTCATATTTTTACTTTTCTGAGTACCTAAAATTGTGTTAAACATTTACTTGTATTTATTTCACGTGGCTACAAATTGTTATAATTTATAATTTTCTTCACTGACTTCGCGGTACAGTTGCGCTGATTTATGTGTTAAACGTAAAAGTAAAAAAGCAGTAGAAATAAAGGCAATTGTGTTTAATGCCAAAATACTGTTATAATATTCCTGAGTCATAATATAATTTCTGTCTCGACAATCCGTTCTTTCTAAAGAGAAAATGTGCTTGCCTTCTTGAATAATAAATATGTGATTCTACGAAAACATGTTTTTCACCGCTGCGTGTTCGAATCCCACTGGTCGATGATTACGGATGACGGGACAGTACTGGTTCTACCCATGAAAAAAGTGGTCTACCTCTGCAACAGTCGAAACCCCTGAAGGATTTTTCTATGCGCAACATCGTACGCGCAAATGAAAATCCCACTGGGAGCTCGACTTGTAAGTGAGGAAGTGTCGATTCTTACGGATGACGGGACAGTACTGGTTCTACCCATGAACAAAAGTAGTCTACCTCTGCCACAGTCGAAATCCCTGCTGGATTTTTATATGCGCAACATCGTACGCGCAAAAGAAAATCCCACTGGGAGCTCGAATTGTAAGTGAGGAAGTTTCGATTCTTACGGATGGCGGGAGGTGTACAGTACTGGTTCTACCCAGGAAAATTGGGCGGTCTGCCTCCACCAAAAGAAAATCGACAATCATATATAACCGTATGTGTTGAAAATGACGTAAAACACCATACAAAAGAAAAAACAAAAAAACAAACAAACCTAAATGAAAATCAGTGACCGCTAATTAAAATGTCGGACTTTTAACAATTTACACAACGTTTTGAAGATGATTTTGAAATATTGATCACGAATCCACAACTGAATATTCCGAGAGCACACAAAAACCATCATAGAAATGTAATTTCTAGATGCTAATAATAGTGATTTTGAACACGGAGATGTAATAATTATTTCAAAAAAATATCCAGCAGAACCATTTTTTTCTAAATATTTTTCGGCAGTAAAATAAATATTATAGTCCTCTGCGAGGATCACAGCGTATAGTGTAAACCTTCGACAAAACAATGTCGATCTGGATCATTTCCCTTGTACAGCAAACTTTCATCTGTATATAGATGTACACGCCGTCCTCGAGAGGATTAGTTCAACATGAACATTTTTAAAGGTATCAAACCACCAATTATTTCCCCCATTGACACCAATGTTAAAATGTCACATATTAATGTCACTGTTGCAACTTCAACTCAAGTATAGATAAAGTATCAGTGTTAGTGTCATATAGATAACTAATTTTCCACTTGAAAAATCACCAGAAAATGTGGGGTCACAAGACAGGTAAGAAAGTTCTAAACAGGTCAAGGGTATAGCTGTTTTCATTGGTAGTTGTTCACATAGATTTGAAATTTCGAAAATGTTCATCAGTGATCCAGTAAAACCTATAACCTACGCTTCTTATATGTACAACAAAATCAAATAGAAATGGGGCGTTTTCCCCTTATGCCCATTTCCATCAAAAAAGGAGGAATTACTTTTACTTATAGGAACTGCATTCGACTTCACCTTGGAGATTTACATGCAATTGGTGGTGGTAAACCTTAAAAAGGTTCAAACCACAATTTATTTTGTTATACCAGTTAAGTTTTGTTTTGTTTTCTAACAGGAATAGAAACATTAAAATCTTAAACCATAGGTCATGCCTACACTCAGAGGAGTATGATTAATATCGCGAACACTCCGCTTTAAGATATATAGATGGTTTTATAACAGCTGCCGAGTAAAACAAAAACAACATTGAAATTAGCTTTAATTTAGGTAGATCTGTAATAAAAAGGTAAATCCATGCATGGTTAAGCTTTGCCTTTAAGTGACACAATTTTCTATTGAAAGAATTAGTAGGTGTGGTTTGTCGCTTCGGGGTTGCTTTACCTACGGTGAGTAGAATGAGGTAGTATTGCCTTTTATTTGTAGCATTGCTAAGACCGACAGACTGGGAACACGCTTGGGCAAATGCTTTGTCTCGCTGAGCCGCTGACAGTAATTTGCCTCGCCCTGGTGGAGATATAAGAACAGTCTTATCCGTTCCTTGTGCAATAGTTTGCTTTCTAGTGCTAGGGACGTCATCCGCGTCCATTGCGATAGTCGTTTCGGTAGGCGAATTTCAGCTGGCTGTGGTAAGGACCCATGGAGTTTTGTGCCAGTAACATGTTTTCTCATTACACCGTGTGTCGAGCTCAATGACCATATTTCAGATTGTAATGTATTTTACTGTTTGGTTCATATTCGCAGTATTACAATACAATGGTAAGCACAATACGAGTATTACAATATGTAGGCTACGTCACAAGGGTATCCACCATACGAGTATTACAATATTTAGGCTACTCCACAAGGGTATCCGCCATACGAGTATTACAATATTTAGGCAACTCCACAAAGATATCCACCATACGAGTATTACTATATGTAGGCTACGCCACAAAGGTATCCACCATACGGGTATTACCATATGTAGGCTACGCCACAATAGTATCCGCCATACGAGTATTACAATATGTAGGTTATGCCACAAGGGTATCCACCATACGAGTATTACAATATGTAGGCTACGCCACAAGTGTATCCGCCACAAAAGTATCCACCATACGAGCATTGCCAAGGTTATCAACATACTTGTATTACAATATGTAGGCTACGCCACAAGGGTATCACCATACGAGTATTACCATATGTAGGCCACGTCACTAGGTATCGCCATACGAGTATTACCATATGTAGGCCACGCCACAAGGTATCGCCATACGAGTATTACCATATGTAGGCTACACAACAAGAGTATCCACTATACGAGTATTACAATATATAGGCTACATCACAAGCATATCACCATACGAGTATTACAATATGTAGGCTACTCCACAGGTGTATCCACCATACAAGTATTACAATATGTAGGCTACTCCACAAGTGTATCCACTATACGAGTATTACAATATGCAGGTTATGCCACAAGGGTATCCACCATACGAGTATTACAATATGTAGGCTACACCACAAGCATATCACCATACGAGTATTACATATATAGACTACACCACAAGGGTATCACCATACGAGTATTACAATATGTAGGCTACGCCACAAGGGTATCAACCATACGAGTATTACAATATGTAGGCTACGCCATAAGGGTATCAACCATACGAGTATTACAATATGTAGGATACGCCACAAGGGTATCCACCATACGAGTATTACCAAGGTTATCACCATACAAGTATTACCATATGTAGGCCACGCCACAAGGGTATCACCATACGACTATTACCTTTTGTAGGCCACGTCACAAGGGTATCACCATACGAGTATTGCAATATGTAGGCTACGTCACAAGGATATCACCAAACGTGTATTTCCATATGTAGGCTACGCCACAAGGGTTTCAACATACGAGTATTACCATATGTAGACCACGCCACAAGGGTATCACCATACGAGTATTACTTTATGTAGGCCTTGCCACAATGGTATCACCATACGAGTATTACAATATGTAGGCTACACCAAAAGGGTATGACCAAACGTGTATTTCCATATGTAGGCTACGCCACAAGAATATCCACCATTCATGTATTACCATATGTAGGCTATCACCATACGAGTATTATAATATGTAGGCTGCGCCACAAGGGTATCACCATACGAGTATTACCATATGTAGGTTGCGCAAGAAGGGTATCACCATACGAGTATTACCATACACATTATCTAGGTTACGCCACAAGTGTTATACCACATCACGCAGTGAAAAAACACCATTCCGTCACCATAAAAGATAAATAAACGATTACCTGCATGCCAGTCATTATGATATCAGTCTCTATAAATGAGAAATAAAAAAAAAGATTGCTCTACGGGATGCTTGCTCACTGGTCCTCTGTCCGACAAGTCGTTAGCTACACCGGACGCTCTTTATCTGGTCCTCTGCTCGACAGGTCGTCTGCTGGACAGATCTCTTGCTCCAACAGCCGTAGTTTCCATGCTCAACAGGCCGCCTACTTCACGGGCCTTCAACTCCATAGGCCGTCTGGTTCTGGTTAATTAAATAAGTGCATACAGAGTCTCGCTTTGATTGAGTGCATTAGTAGGCGATAGACATTGATAAGTACGTAGATCATGTCTACTACGCCGTGGTATTCCAGTGTGGCAGCACTATAAAGAAAACCATTGAGTTCGCTGCTTCAAGTAGACATATCATCACAT
The DNA here is from genome assembly GCA_037043455.1 of Cyrtodaria siliqua. Classification (NCBI taxonomy): domain Eukaryota; kingdom Metazoa; phylum Mollusca; class Bivalvia; order Adapedonta; family Hiatellidae; genus Cyrtodaria; species Cyrtodaria siliqua. Next base: position 237,816 of record JAWPHD010001874.1, read on the forward strand.
CACACACAAACAGACAGATACAAGTCTAGACTCAATTGTACCTATGGCCGTCGGTTACAACGCCTATCGGTTGCTTGGTGGACGGACTATAATCCTTAGAAAAATACACATACACACAGTCCATATATAAGTCCAGTCATTATGTTGTGTCGTTGAGGGTTTCCCTTCTTGGCACACATATGTGGTAGAGAGACTACAAACGTGAGCGTTTATTTGTGTTTGCCTGTAGTTCTAATTACAGAACTAAACACGCACATAATTATGATCTGTGTGGTTCATCGTCAGATTTCTGACGTCTAAAAAACTTCCATTTTCAACCAAAATCCAACGTCAGTCCAATGTCAGATTTTTGACGTTGGACCAATGTCATGTTTCTGACGTTGGACCAATTTCATGTTTCTGACGTTGACCCAACGTCGAATTTATGACGTCTAGAAAACAAATGTTCAACCTAAATCCAACGTCAATCCAACGTCAGAAACTGACGTCAGTCCAACGTCAACCCAACCTAATTTGCCCGCTGGGAATGATAGATTTGCAAAATACGGGTAACAGATAAGAATATATAACCGAACATGAAAGTCTCACGTTCAGTGCATCGCTAAAACTGAACTGAATAATTATATGCTCGGTAAAAGAAGAAATGGATCAGATTTGATAATTGATGTTGAAACAAATGAATAGTCGTCGTGATGTTGTAATTCGTATACAACCGGAAAAATACATTTGTCTAGTACTTTAAAAGCCGAAAACGTTATTTAACCCGAGAATTAATTGACAGAGAAATGATATAGTAAATGACCTAGGGGTTAGTAATAAAAAATGCAAATGTTTTAATAATAAATGAACAAATATGTTAAACAACTTAAAACCTGAAAACCGTTTTAAAGTAGCCACCCCACCAATAACGGCCACATGTTACGTATACACACCGTTTCTAAACTTACTGACGACGTGGTATATTTATCACATAACTTACGGTGTGGGAGTGGAATAACAACATTCTATATTTTCGATATACCACTAGTTATATAAGTATGCAAACAAGCCTAGTATGCGCTGTCAAAAACAATCGATCATGACTATATGATCCAATTCCCACGGTTTATGTCGGTTTTGCGTGTTAAAGCGACAGGCAAAATGCAATAAAAGTCGATATTTGAGTTATGTGAGAAATAGAATCTAACATTCGTTCTCATTCATTATTGCATTTATTAAACTCGTTAGAAAAAATTATATAATGCGCGACAATAGCTTCGCATTATATCATGCTAGGCAATAGCCTCGCATTATATCATTTTGCCAACTCGTTTAATAACATAATTCATTTTACTCATATTCAATCACGGGTGTTTTTACGAAAACGAGAATAAACCTATACTTTAAATTTAAACGTTGTGATATACGTTTTTGTAGTGTAATTTTGCCTTTATTTGGTGGGTTAGATTCTTTAATTTAAAAAAAAAAGATCAATAGAGAATATCACAAAATACTCAAGTGACCGTGTAGAAAGTATGCATTGTATTCGATATTGAGTATATCCGCTGCTATTATTACTGTTCTGCACGTTTCCAGTAATGACCCATATACGTGATTTGTGATATCATATAAGGTTTTTGGATTTTGATATATAAAATGAGTCAATTCAGCGATATAGCATTTTTATAGTCATTAGTAGTTTTCAATTATAACGTTTGGTCCATTTCTTTTTTACCGAGTATAATTTTAAACCGAACATAAAAGTCTTACTATCGGGGCTAGATCCAATTTCAGATTAGGGTGGAGGTCGTGGGACAAATTGACAAATAAAGCAAAATACACACGTACATGTCATATACATAGCTTCATTTTACCATGTTTACTTGAGTTTATACAGTATATATATAGACAGATCAACACCTCTTTCATTACATGTCTACCCTTAATAAGATCTAATATAGTATCGTTATACTTAAATGTAAAGCGAGTCCTAGTTTATATACTGAACAAAATAAGTTTAGCACGACATTTTTAGGGACATAGATTAAACATATTAACATCGATACGTTTAGAAATACTAGGTGAGGATGTGATTTTCAAAACAATGTGTTAAACCTATTATTTTCTAAGCGTAGTATCAGAATAACCTCCCGTATAATCTTTTAAAAAATATTTGTTATACAAGCGTATCGCTTTGAACAAATTTAAAGTCTTGGTATTGACAAGAATTGCCCATGCCGTCATTGATTAAAAAACGCAATAATTTGTTCTCAAGACTATAAGAATCTATCATGAGTATCCATGTGAGATAGAGAAATCTCACCCGAGGGGTTAGAATTGCAACCAGGGACGAGGCTCTGCCGAGTGCCTGATTGCATATCTGATCCCCAGGGTGAGATTTTCCTATCTTACATGGATCACTCATGATGTATTATTTTTCTCCCATTATGTGTTTATTACCGGCATAAAATCAGTGACTTTGCTGATTTAACGCCATAATAAGGCGAAGTCGGCGTAACTTCATCTCACATGAGAAAAATGCCTATCTCACATGAGCAGAAATGGGAGAAATTGTTATTTTCAAATAAAAACGTTCCATTTTTTCATAATTTTAAAATTACCTCCCTTTTCATTGAAATGAGAAAAATTTTAACCTATAAAAGTATGATCCCAGCATATTATATTTATTTTTATCACGGACTTTGTAGCATTATTACATGTCATATATATGCCATCTAATCATTGACCCGGACATACACAGCTTCGTATCTCGTCTATGGAATTGTATGTGCTTACTTTTTTGTTCAATATATTTTCGGAAAATACAAAAATAGGTCAATATCGTATCTTTCAATGTAGTAACTTTTTTAAATCAATAAACCCACGTAGGCCATACCAAATCAGAACAAAATGGCTGCATCAGGCGGATCGGGGCGTAGTTCACGCGGCGAGTCGGATGAATCTTTTGATTTTACGTGTTCGTCTTGTGTAATGAAAAACAGAAACAGGGAAGCTACGAAGTTTTGTTTGGAATGCCAGGACTATTATTGTGACACGTGTTTAGAGTTTCATAAGGATATACGTGCAATGAAGGACCACACACTACTGGGGAAGTCAGAGTTCCCGACAACGGTAGCACAGAACCTGATGTCATTGCCGATGGAACGATGTAGCGATCATCCCGCCAAGGTACTGGACATGTACTGCAAGAGCCATGATCAGATTGGATGCCATGTGTGTATGGCTGTTAAACACAGGTACATTAATTTAATGCCACTATTTGAATAACACCAGTTTGTTTGCATGGTGTTTTACGTCTTGCTAGCACATGTTAACTAGGCCATATATGACGGTCGATTTTTGTTTGAGGCAGACCACTCCGATTTTCATACCACAGCTGTATACCTCCTGCCATCCGTAAGAATCGACACTTTTTCGCATGACAAGTCGAGCTCCCAGTGGGATTCGTACTCGCAGCGGTGAGAGACGAGAACGTTGATATGGTTCTAATGATATGTTTCTATTTTAAGGGCTACAACAGGGCTTAAGAGTTATGTTCCCCTATTGTGTAATCCTATTTAGACTGCCTTTAACAAATATAAAAATTATAACTCAAATAATCTTGAATATTTTTACATGAAACGTTCCGTTTAATATGTTTACACATTTATCTAGGCAGTGCTACCCTTGAATTATAAATACATTCTTGATAAATCAGTGAATTAGTCAATACACACATTACATTGAGTATGACATAAGCTGAATATGAATCAATACACACTTTTATAAACTTTGTATTTATTATTCAAGTATAGCACTGTCTAGATAAAAGTGTAAACATATTAAACTGCAAGTTACATGTAAATATATTCAGGATTATTTGAGTTTTATTTTGTCATTTGTTACTGCACTTTCAATGGGATTCCACAAAAGGGGACATAACCCTTAACGTAATGCATGAGCCTAAACTTTTATGTTTGCACATAAATATGTCTTATCCTACGTCGCACACCAGGATAAATATAAGCATTTTTAATTTCGATTCCACTGAAAATATATGGTTTATTCAATTTTTAGACAAATAAAAACCACACTGTTCTTACACCATATTTGTCATTTTTATCATGAATTGGGAGATTGTTTGTTGTTTATCTTTGATATATATTGATTTTCTTTTTAAAGTAGCTATCCCACCAACAACAGCCAACTTATGTACACCGTTTCTAAACCTACTGACGACGAGGAGTATATATATAACTTACATAATTGGAGAATCACAACTCAGTAGAAACAATATAAATGGCTTTAATCAGACAGATTAAAGCCCAAAACTGGAGCGTCGAATTAAGAGTTACCAACTCATAATTAATTTTACGCATATTCAGTCATTGTTATTTTAATAACAGATAAATAACCTATACTTTTAATCAGCACATATACATTAGTATATGATCTCAACACCTGTATAGCGTTTTGATAAAGGTTTGGAGGGTTAGTGCATTTAAGTTATAACATTCAGCACGTTTAAAATACATTAAATGGGTAGAACGAAATATCATCATGTATAACATGCCTCTTGTAGTGAAAGATCAGCATGTATTACATGTCTCTTGTAGTGAAAGATCATCATGTATTACATGTCTCTTGTAGTGAAAGATCATCATGTATTACATGTCTCTTGTAGTGAAAGATCACCATGTATTACATGTCTCTTGTAGAGAAATATCATCATGTATTACATGTCTCTTGTAGTGAAAGATCATCATGTATTGCATGTCTCTTGTAGTGAAAGATCAACATGTATTGCATGTCTCTTGTAGTGAAAGATCATCATGTATTGCATATCTCTTGTAGTGAAAGATCAGCATGTATTACATGTCTCTTGTAGTGAAAGATCATCATGTATTACATGTCTCTTGTAATGAAAGATCAACATGTATTACATGTCTCTTGTAGTGAAAGATCATCATGTATTACATGTCTCTTGTAGTGAAAGATCAGCATGTATTACATGTCTCTTGTAGTGAAATATCATCATGTATTGCATGTCTCTTGTAGTGAAAGATCAGATTGTATTACATGTCTCTTGTAGTGAAAGATCATCATGTATTACATGTCTCTTGTAGTGAAAGATCAACATGTATTACATGTCTCTTGTAGTGAAAGATCATCATGTATTACATGTCTCTTGTAGTGAAAGATCAACATGTATTACATGTCGATTGTAGTGAAAGATCATCATGTATTGCATGTCTCTTCTAGTGAAAGATCAACATGTATTACATGTATCTTGTAGTGAAAGATCATCATGTATTACATGTCTCTTGTAGTGAAAGATCAGCATGTATTACATGTCTCTTGTAGTGAAAGATTATCATGTATTACATGTCTCTTGTAGTGAAAGATCAACATGTATTACATGTCTCTTGTAGTGAAAGATCATCATGTATTACATGTATATTGTAGTGAAAGATCATCATGTATTACATATCTCTTGTAGTGAAAGATCATCATGTATTACATGTCTCTTGTATTGAAAGATCAGCATTTCTCATAGAAAACTAATTAACCATCAGTTTATTTATTGATTATTTTTAATATGAATACATCATGAAACGAAAATGTATGGTAACCAATTTAAAATCGATTATTCAAAAGATTCAGGGCATTTTCTCTTCAAATTGGGAAGGAAGGGCCCCATCGCTTTAAATTTGAGGAATTTACGTTCACTTTCCATGAACTTGTGGGGAAAGAGCGTGATTTTAGCTATAGCTAATTATAACGCGTCATTTCTGCTTCAAGATTGCCATGTGCCCCTTTAAAGGAACTGGTGGCAATCTTGAAGAATTATGAATGGCCATCTATCCGCATTTGCATAAAATTACCATGTCATTCAGTTATATAAAAGGTGCACGTGCCCAAGATTCGACCTCGTGCTTTATCCAGTCTACTTAATGTTTTTGAAAATGATTGGTCTGGAAAACTCAACGACTCATAAAGTGTTTGAAATCATAAGTATTAATTCATATACGGCTTTAAAACCCGAGAAGTACTCCTGTGATTTAAGTACATTTTATTTGTATGTGACAAACGAGATCAAATTTAATAACTCCGGTTATTGTTTTATCATTCCAAAATGTTAGGGTGATTCCTTTTTGCATCAATTGATAGAGAATATACTCTAAAAAAAACGTAATTTGACATCAATGCTGGGTTTACTACATTATTTTAAAATCAAACATAATTGGCTAAATACAAAAACATGATCATGATATGACATACAGATTATTTAACACTCGATGGTAGACATGTTTTGTTTTTTCACTCACTCGCATACGCTTGTTCGTGAAACGAACCATACGTCTACCATCTCGTGAAGGATTTCCCTATAATCGAACACAGCAGTTAAATAATCTGTTTATTACATTTTAAATCAGTTTATCATGATCAGTTTATCATGACTGTAACCGAAATTATTCGCTATATTGAACGTAATCGGCGGATGACGTCGACGTCGGCGCCACTTTATTGACGTCATAACTCAGCGTCACAGTTAGTTATATTTGTGTTCGGAGTTAATTATTAATATCTAGCGATTATGAATATTCTTTCACAAAGAAATCCCAATCTTTCACCGATGAAAATGTAATACATTCAAATCGTCTTCAGTCCCTTTAAGAATATCAATCCATGTTTGTCTAATGGAACATTATCTATTTTCAGCTTTAAACACTATAATATATTAATCGATATGCGATTTTCGATACAGTGCAACCTTTAATATTGTTAACGATTGATGATTTTATTATCTATGTAGGTCGTGTGTGGATCCTGCCTACATCCCTGAAGAAATCGACATCATTATGAAAGCAGAAGATGTTCAGAAGATAAAGGAGGACATGGTAAACGCCAGGATTCGCATGGAAGAACTGATTCAAGCTCGACATAATAACCTCGCTGAAGTAGAACAGGACAAGGGCATTGCTCTTATTAAAATCAAAGAAGTACGGGAAAAGATAAACGTCGCCTTAGATGAATTAGAGAAAACAACAATTGCCGATTTTGAAGCAAAGAGTAAGGACATTGCCAACCAAATATACGTAGAGCTGGAAGCAATGGATGCCATTGTAAAAGACATGGAAACATGTCAACAGCAGTTAGACTCAGCAGATGGAAGTCGATCACAGCAGTTTGTGTGCACGAAGAAGGGTCAGCAGAAGATATCCGAGGCAGACAAACTGATCACCGATGTAGCTCAATCATCAGGAAATACGAGGGTTGAGTTTGAACAAGATCCTAAAATTGAACAGTTTTTAAAGGGACTTTCGTCACTCGGTAAGGCAGTAAAACAACATGATTGTCTATATCAAGTTACAAGTAAACAAACGATCGATGTAAGTGCCAGCGGTGACCGTGAGACTTGCCACATACTTGGCTCGTGCATCTTGAAATCAGGTAATATTTTACTTGCAGACCTTAATAACCAAAAACTTAAGCAACTAGACGGTTTCACATACAAAGTGATAGACCAGTGTGATATGCCAGGCGGCTATCCTTGTGCAGTATGTGAACTGAGTCCACAAGAAGCCGCCGTTACCATACCCGACAGAACTATACGTATCGTCTCCTTGGGAGCCAGGATGGTAATAACTCGGTCAATAAAGACGAATCATAAATGTTGGGGACTTGCTTTCAGTCATGGTGAGATGTTTGTATCAGATTGTGGCAAACAAGTCTATGTTTACGATACATCCGGGACACGCTTGAGAACAATATGTAAGGACCAATCAGGAGAAGATATATTTTCTATAAGCCGACATGTTGCTGTGAGTGATGATGGCAACAAGGTGTATGTCGCCGATGAAGGAAAAGGCGTGGTCACTCTGGACAGGCAGGGGAGGGTACTCTCGCGGTTCAGTGATCAAGAGTTAAAGGGAGCTTGTGGCGTTTGTGGCGATGGTTGTGGGAATATATTTGTATGTGGCCGTGATTCACACAATGTGATACAGATTGGACCGAGCGGAAATAAAATTGGTGTGCTGGCGAAACAATCAGATGTTATTGCTGAGCCTGCCTCAGTGTGTTATGATAGGTCAACTTCTAGATTGGTTGTTACCAACAACGTCAGTAACAACTTGAGGGTATTCGGTTTAATGTGAAAGGCAAAACAACAACATAATATCAGTATTCCTTCAATAGTAACGTACCTGCATGCACAAGGAATGTAACATGTTGTTTTTCTTTTGTTTCTTTTAGCTCAGACCAGATTTTCTATGTCAAAACCAATCAACATTTTAGTTTGATATTGAGTAATTCACAAGTCGGGAACTGTCGTGAATTGCAAAGTACGTGTATATATAAACGTATTACACAACAATATTTCTGTGAAGTAAAGTAGCAGTTGTTTTAAATTTGTAATATGTTCATTTTAATTGTGAAATTAATACTGCGTTGGAAGGGGGAATGGTGATAATAAAAACATGACAATAGTAGAGATGAAGATGACCCCTGGAAATGGATATTATGGTCTAGATCCCCATTCAATTCAAAATTATGATATTCCTTACCCAGTTCCCATTTAGTGGAATACATGCCGTATTTCTGCTCTAAATCCGCTTACATTAAGTCCTTACCACGTTAAGATTTCGATTTTACTATGAAAATATGATCGAACTTTGACATACAATCGTGAAATGTGTTATCTAACCGAGTTTATTACAATACTCGATGCTAATTGGTTATTGAGGTGTTTTCGAAATTTCTATCAACACCTCTGATGTCGCGTCCTTCAACCGTTATAAATAAATTACCTAGGTCGTCATTTTAAGCGTCAGGAAGTTGTGAGAATGTGTTTGTATTATGTTCAATCTCTCGAAAACGTGTATAAATATCAATGTCAGATAAGAAATAAAATATTTCCAGCGGGTTTATATTGTGCGAGATCGCCTGTTACATTCTACATTCTACACGGGCTGTAACCTGCTTCACGGGCTGTCACATTCTTTATGGTCCGTCCGCTCTACGGATCATAACCTGCTTCACGTATCGTCTGTTACATTCTTCATGGGGCGTCCGCTCCACGGACAGTAATCTGCTTCACGGACCGTCTGTTACATTCAAGAACTCTTACTAATAAATTAATTCTTACTAATAAGACAAGAGGCCCAAGAGGGCCTGTAACGCTCTACTGGTTATATGGAGACTTTGCGTCTGGGAACTAGACAACAACATGCACAACTAGGCTTGGTACTTATCATTCCTGGCAAGTTTTACTGAAATCTAGCCAGCGGTTCTGGAAAATTTGTCTGGATAAAGTTTGTGTATAGTTGGCCATAACTTATTTAACCAGAACACGGCGATGACATGTGATCCACTAGCGGATCCAGGGGGTGTGGGTGGGGGGCGCACCCGGCACGCGCCACCCTAAAAATTCCGGATCATACATATATGTCCATGTTACTGTAGATAAAATATCAAACAATTTCGTTGCACGCCCTCAGTGTAATTTTTTTTCTCGCTCGCTCGACGCATAATGGCTAATGAGTGCTTTAATTAACACATTCTTAAATCCTTTTATTTGAAAACGGACTTATTTTATTCATACATGTATGTCCATGTTACTGTAGATAAATATCAAACAATTTCGATGCACGCCCTCAGTATAAACAAATGTTCACGCTCGCTCGACGCATAATGGCTAATGAGTGCTTTAATTAACACATTCTTAAATCCTTTTATTTGAAAACGGACTTTTTTATTCATACATGTATGTCCATGCTACTGTAGATAAAATATCAAACAATTTCGATGCACGCCCTCAGTATAAACAAATGTTCACGCTCGCTCGACGCATAATGGCTAAAGAGTGCTTTAATTAACACATTCTTAAATGCTTTCATTTGAAAACGGACTTTTTTATTCATACATGTATGTCCATGTTACTATAGATAAAATATCAAACAATTTCGATGCACGCCCTCAGTATAAACAAATGTTCTCGCTCGCTTCGCTCGCTCGACGCATAATGGCTAATGAGTGGTTTAATGAACACATTCTTAAATCCTTTTATTTTAAAACGGACTTTTTTATTCATTCATGTATGTCCATGTTACTGTAGATAAAATATCAAACAATTTCATTGAACGCCCTCAGTATAAAAAAATGTCTCGCTCGCTTAGCTCGATCGACGCTTAATGGCTAATGAGAGGTTTAATTAACACATTCTTAAATCCTTTTATTTGAAAACGGACTTTTGTACCTTATCAATGCACTACCGCAACCGTTCTATGAGGCTAGACACGGACCCGAAAATTGACTAAAAACTTACGCCCCACCTAAGCTGAAATCCTGGATCCGCCCCTGGCAATATCCTCCCTGCAAAACTTCGTCGACATCCAGCCAAGGGTTCAAGGAAAATAGTCCAGATAAAATTTGTGTAATAAAACCTTTAAAGGGCCATAACTCAGCCAAAAAACATTCAAGCGGAACATGGAGAGTCATCCCTGCAAAGTTTCGCTGAAATCCGGCTAGGGGTTCAGGAAAAAAAGTCCGGACAAAGTTTGTGTATTAAAAACCTTTAAAGGACAAATTGTGTGCACTTTGGCGTTCTTATTATTGTGGAATTTAGCGGAAATGCGTATGGACTATAGCGGAGTTGTGGACTTTAACGGAAATTTATATTGACTTTAGCGGAGTTGTGGTCTTTAGCGAAGTTGTGGTCTTTAGCGGTGCTACAGGCCATAACTCTGCCGAAAATCACTCAACTGGAACACGGTGACGATATACATAACTAGATTTGGTACTGATCATACCTGCAAAGCTTCATTAATATGGGAAGCCATAACCGTCAAAATGTAGATATTTACAAACCATTCAATGACGGGCCATTTATGAAGTCATTTGATGACGTACATATTGATTCGATGCGACGTGTAAACTCTGTTCATTCGTTACAAAGTGAATTGATACGGTTCGAAGTTAAATGATACGGTGTAAAATTTCAAACCATACGACGCAAATAGAAATCATTCAGTACAATGACAAATCATTTGACAAAAATACTAATGCAATACAATAAAATACAAGTCGGTACGATGAAAACTTAAACGATTCATCGAAAAATGTGTAGTGATACAGAACAAAGTAAATCAGCATGATGCAATATGAATCATTTTAAAGCAAACACATTTCGTCTGGCGGAAAGATCGTAAGTAATCGGGCGAAAACAAAGTCGGTGCAATGCAAACGCAATCCGTTCGACAGAAACTGATTGCATTACGTGCAAAGTGAAACGGTGCGACATCTGGCGGCGATATTTCTACATCACTTGCAGGGTTATTTCCCCTACATAATTACTGGCCCTATGATAAATCAAAGTACTGAAAGTACTGAGAATGCATGGTTTGATAGGAAAGACTGTATGAATATTTGCACGATCAAATTTCCATAAATTTTACATAGTTTTAGCCAACTTGGCGATCTTGGAATAATTTGCCAATAGAAATTCGAAACTCGGAATCTATTTCAATTTTCAAGAGAAGACTATTAACATCTTTATTTTCGAGTACAAAGGTACCAAAATACTACTTATGTGGTCACCGATTATTTGCTGTTTTACATTTGTGAAGTAATCTCAATATCGATGTATACCTTTAGCATTTACGAGATTCACCCATTTGTGATTGCGGTTTTGAAGCAGAAGATGCTAAACATTATTCTTTCCATGGTAACCAATTTTTCATACCGGTTCATCGGTTTCAGTCTACTCGCCATGTACACCTGTTAAATGTAAGCACCCTCCTTTATGGTAGCGAACAGTAACCTTTATGGTAGCGAACATAACCTTTATGGTAGCGAACAGTAAACTGACATGGAAAACTAATCACTCTTGAAACAGTTCAAAAATATATACGAGAAACAGGTAGGTTTACATGGGTGTCTAACTCTCTGACACTCTTTACAAGCATACAAGTGTTGTTTGTATCCGTTCATGTGAGGACAAATAACAAGAGAAATAGAGATAAAGAGACAAATGGGTTTTAAGTGAGAAAAATAGTAAAGACAACTAGGTCCAAATCCATACTATATTAGGTTATTGTCTCTCACATGTTTTTACATGTCCTAGCTCTTTCGTGTCCTCACAACACCTCACCACGTACATATCCCAATCTTCAAATCAGCTATCATTTAAACGACAGTAGATGTGAGGACAGATGTGAGGATTTTGACTTGTATTTGTCCTCACTGGAACTGATGTGTCATCTCTCTCCCTCTCTCTCTCTTTCTCTCTCTCTCTCTCTCTCTTTCTGAAGGGTGTAGAACTTGTTACCCGACCCATCTGACATTTTAAAATTTCTCTATTGTATATATGTTGATATTACTCTGTATTTAAAACATTGGCAATAAGATATGTTTAAATCACATACTTACTAATTAATAGTGATGATTGAACAAATGCAAGTTATGTAGAAAAACTAATTGGTCGCCGAGAAAAAAACACCAAGATTGCCGTATGCCCCTTTAAACCCCACTTTATAAATGCGCTTTTGTGGCGAGTTTTCCGTTATCTGATGGTCGATTGTAAGATGTTATGGTAAGATGCGATGGTCGACGGTAAGATGCGATGGTCGATGGTTAGATGCGATGGTAAGATGCGATGGTCGATGATAAGATGCGACGGTCGATGTTCCATCGCATCATACTATCGACCATCGCATCTTACCATCGACCATCGCATCTTACCATCGCATCTTACCATCGACCTTCGCATCTTACCATCGCATCTTACCATTGACCATCGCATATTACCATCGCATTTTAACATCGACCATCGCATCTTAGTATCGACCATCGTATCTTACCATCAACCACCGCATCTTACCATCGACTATCACCTAGGTCGATGGTAAGATGCGATGATAAGATGCCTTAGTAAGATGCGATGGTCTATATACCATCGCATCTTACCATCGCATCTTACCATCGACCCTCGCATATGCGATGGTAAGATGGGATGGTCGATGGTGAGATGCGATGTCGATGGTAAGATGCGGTGGTAAGATGCGATGGTCGATGGTAAAATCCGATGGACCATCGACCATCGCATCTTACGACCATCGTATCTTACGATCGATCATCGCATCTTACCATCGACCATTGCATCTTACCATCGCATCTTACCATCGACCAACGCAGCTTACCATCGACCATCGACCTAGGTCGATGGTAAGATGCGATGGTAAGATGGCCCTAACAGACACCGTAGCACCGTGTGTAATCGTAAACCTATGGTGTCTTGTTAGGGCCATCGTTCCATCGCCCATCGCATCATACCATCGACCATCGCGTCTTGCCATCTCATCTTACCATCGACCATCTCATCTTACCATCGATCATCGCATCTTACCAACCTATCTTACCAAGACCACAATTTCGCTAAAGACCACAACTCCGCTAAAGTCCACATAAATATCCGTTGAAGTCCACAACTCCGCTATAGTCCACACACATTTCCGCTATAAGAACGCCAAAGTCCACACAATTTGCCCTTTAAAGGTTCTTAATACACAAACTTTGTCCGGACTTTTTTTCCTGAACCCCTAGCCGGATTTCAGCGAAACTTTGCAGGGATGACTCTCTATGTTCCGCTTGAATGCTTTTTGGCTGAGTTATGGCCCTTTAAAGGTTTTATTACACAAATTTTATCTGTACTATTTTTCTTGAACCCTTGGCTGGATGTCGACGAATCTTTGCAGGGATGATCAAATGTCATCGTCGTGTTCTGGCTGAATGAGTTATGGTAAGATGGCCCTAACAGGACACCGAATATTGCTACCACTGAATCGGTGAAAATATACAAGGAAGATAAACGTCAACGAGCAGCAGGAAATCAATTTTTTAACGAATACACGGCATTGCTACAACTGAAAATGTATAGTAAGACTTTTTTACCGTATTTTGTCTGTTCATAAACCTGCTAATTACTAGAAAATACAGTCTTGGGTTATTTCCAGAGTGAATCAAACATGACGGTGGTACTTTAATTAATTGTTGACGCTGAATAGTCTTTTACTTCTTACAAGTTCTCTTACAACACGACATATACATCTCTATTCTATACACACAGCGAGGCATTTGCTACCAAAACATAACATTTTACCAGTTGTTTGCTGTTTGTTTGTCTAAATTCTTCAGAATCACGTTTATTTTTAAAGAGCGGTGTATGGAATATTGCTTGCTGTCACTGAATATTTGTACGGCGTATTGCCACACGTGTGTACGGCAAATTGCATTTAAATATATCCGTATATGTCGTTTGCATGTGCGTCAGTAGCCAAAGGTCTAATACCAAATGACTATAGTTTGTTCCACTTACTCCTATTGTAATGGCATAAGTTGGACAATACCTAAGGTAAACAATACGGCAACTTTTCCTTTATACATATATATGCGAAAGTTATATACTAGGTTATATACTACTCTCAATACAGTGTCTTTCCTTTATATGTGATATTTATATTCTAGGTTATGCATTAATATACCAGTATTTTACGCTCAGCTCCCCCTCCCCCACCCCCACACCCCACTCCACCACCCCACCTTCCACACACACCATTGCAATACGTCGTGCTTTGTGAAAAGCTTTAACTATCCGAAAAATATAAATATGACCCTTTTTATTTCTCGGATAGATCTCAGCGCCCAGTCCTTGGATATATCCGGCGACTTAATGGATACAGACAGTGACAGAGTTGTCATACGAGTGTGGGTACAAAACAAAGTACAGGAGTAAAAGACACAATAAACGACACATTTCTGTCACTTATGCTCCGATCAGTAATCCACAGAAAGAGACACAATCATCCACTGTAGTACAACATGTGTGTGTCCAATGTGGTAGAACGTGCAAAAGTATATTTCGGCAAGTAATTGCCCGTCAAAAGTGAGCATGAGCTGAATTTTAAACACAAGTGCAGCGTGTGTTGCAAAGGATTTATTCAAACTGTTCAGTACTATTAAGTATTCTCAGCATTTGAACACCAGCATTGAGAAATGTGAGGGCTTCTTTTTTTCTCCATGTTCTTTGAATAAACATATGAAACACTGCGCGACAAGTACAGGGGAGAGCGGTGGGGGAGGGGAGGGGTTCTAAGAAATACTAAAATCACCGTTTTAACATTCACAGAACCAAACATAAACAATTATATGAATCTCAATAAATATATATCATTTCCTTTCCTTTAGGCGTTTTCTTGGACTAGGACTTTAACATGTCAAAGAGTCAATTTGTATCAACGTATTTAGCTTTGTACATGCATTTATAAACCACATATGTATGACCCATTCAGTTTGGGTATTATGAATATGATAACCAAAGCTATATCGTATGCTTAAGAACTAGTATGTATTATGCTTCATATATGTGATTCTTTATTTCTAATAAATACCTACACATTTCAAGTATCTTCCTCTTTTTCTAAATAAGACTAGATCATAGTGCAGCATTGTTGTCATTCTAATAATTATGGACGGCGAGTTATCCGTTGTCTGTTAAATTTTGTCTCGTTGAGACGATATGGCCTTCTGATTGGTTTAGTAGGATAAACACTAAATGTACTTGTATAATGTATAGATTTAGGCGCACTTCACTCTAAAAACCTTTTATCACTGAACATGTTTAATACGTGTAACTTAGAACTCACAAGTAAGTATGTTGTTTTAATATGGATTTAGTAGCTTTAAGTATAGGATAGTGGCAATGAAGAATAATCGTCACCATTAAAGAACGCAAAGGAAGGAAGCGGAGCGACCGACCGCGGTTTCTTAATGGTGAATATTTCTCTTCATAGACTCTATCCGGCTTTGTGTTTACGATATGTTTTATCGATATTCTCTATATAAGTCACACTCTAAACATTGAAGAGCACTGGTAGTAAAATCTTCATGAATAAATGGTGCAAGTATTTAAAATTCTGAGCCATCTGATTGGTTTAAAAAGTAAAGTAAACATTAAGTAGTATTAGACGAGGAGAGAGTGAGAATAATTATTTTGAGGATGCTGATTCTTTTACTAGTTGTATAGGTTCATTTCTCTGAAATCAAACCTGGAACCACTTTTGAGAATATCAAAATGTCCACGGCTTCGCCTAGTGGTAGAGCGCTCGCCTCACATGTGGAGGTATAATGAAAGTCGAGGTCGTGGATTCAATTCCCGACTGGGTCATACCAAAGACATCATTAAAAATGGTCATAGTAGCTTCTTTGCTTGATGTTCAGCATATAAAGGGTATTTCTATGGCTGGGAGGCTTGGTGTTAGTATAATGTTACTGTGTGGAGTACAGCGTGATATTCCAAAGGTCAGCACTATGACGTTGAGCACTGAGCTTACTGCTACAAGCAGACACCGTCGTGATAAACATATTAATGATCCCCATCCCCATCGGAGGTCCCCACCCCCACCGGAGGGGGAGAGTGTGGGCCTGCGGGCACATCCCGTGGAGTAGAGAGAAAGTTATTCTCCGGGCAGATTCCGTACAAACATTGGGATATTTTATTTTGATGTACACTCCAACCTCATAGGGAATTATACATAAATGTTTGCCCTCGGGATGGGAAATTAGACAATTAATTCGTACATTTTTACAATTTCTCATTTCGCTTATTTGCCCGCCTTCTACCCCACCCGGTCAGGAAAAGCATTGATAAGTGCATGATAAATTGTTAAAAGCGACGTTAAACCCCAAGTCCAACACAAACCCCACCCACCCCCATCACACACAAATACATGCACATACATCTCCGCTGTGAGGAAGTGACGATTCTTACGGACGTGGGGAAGTGGGAGGGGAATACACTTATACTGGTTCAACCGAGGAAAAAGTTGGTGGTCTGCATCCACTTCTAAAAATCGTCCGTCATAAATAGCCTAAAATGTGCTGAAATGACGTAAAACATCATTCAAACAAAAAACGTTCCAACATGGAGATTGTAAATCACCAAGCGTTAATGAGCCGTTAGTAGTTTAATACGTTCGGTTTAAACAATAACACATGATATCAGATATGCATAGATTATTATTTTCGTCATTAAAACAAATTCTTAATCGTTTGTGTGCAAGGATTTTGCTTTTATCACACTTATGAAATTGGTTCACTGGTGCCGCGCCTCTTGCTGCTTGATCTGGCTCGGTGATGGTCATCAGCCGTCAGTTTGCTTTGCGATAAGCCCTGCTCTTGGCGTCAAACGGATGATTTCTAAAATAAAACATGTTAAGAATAATACATGGGACTGTATTAAAGGAACACACGGTAATCTTGAAGATTTTATCAAGCATTAAAATAAGCGTCTCGATGTATTAATCCGGTGGGATCGACCATCATTCTGAGTCTTACAGATTTATGAATTGTATTTGTCAGGGAAGAGCTTTAATGAAATAGAAGTTCTTAAAATAAAGTTTTCATATGTATAAACAAAATCAATACGCCGTACAGTTAAGTAATACGCCGCACAGTTGTTTCATTTTTCACGGCAATACGCCGTACGCAATAAGTGCAATTGTCCGTACACCGGCCTTCTAACATAAACGTGATTCTAAAGACAAACAAAACGGTAAACAAATGTTATTTGTTGATAACAAAAGCATCGCTGTCTGTACAGAATTGACATGTATATATGTCGTGATATAAGAGAACTTGTAAATAAAAGTCTATTCAGCGCCAACAATTGAAGTACGTCATGTTCGATTCACACTGGAAATAAACCAAGACTGTATTTTCTAGTAATTAGTAGGTTTATGAACAAATAAAATACGTGAAAAACTCTTACTATATGTTTACCTTCCTTATTTTGTATATTTTCACCGATTCAGTGGTAGCAATATCCGGTGTACGATTACACACACACACACACACACACACACACACTCACACACACACACACACACACACACTGATCTGAAATGGTAGATAACGAGTTCTTAATGTATTACGTGTGTTAAATTTACGCGCTTTTATATTCTCGAGGAATATAAAACCAGGTCAAAGCAGAACAAAATGGCGACATCAGGATGTTTGGGGCGTAGTTTACGCGGAGAGTCGGATGAATCTTTTGATTTTACGTGTTCGACTTGTGTAATGAAAAACAGAAACAGAGAAGCTACGAAGTTTTGTTTGGAATGTCAGGACTATTATTGTGACACGTGTGTCGAATGTCATAAGGACATACGTGCAATGAAGGGCCACACACTACTGGGGAAGTCAGAGTTCCCGACAACGGTATCACAGAGCCTGATGTCATTGCCGACGGAACGATCCAGCGATCATCCCGCCAATGTACTGGACATGTACTGTCAGAACCATGATCAGATTGTATGCCATGTCTGTATGGCTGTTAAGCACAGGTACACTAATTTACTGCCACTATTTGAATAACATTTTAAGCACATGTTAACTAGGCCATATATGATGGTCGATTTTTGTTATGGTAGAGGCAGACCACACCGATTTTCCTGGTAGAACCACTACTGTTTACCTCCCGCCATCCGTAAGAGCTCCCAGTGGGATTCGAACCCGCAGCGATGAGAGACGAGAACGTTTTAGACGCAGCGTCTTTACCATCGTTGCACGGATGTGTTACAAAAATCCGAATATACATGTATTAAAAGAGGATTTATCAGACTTTTTGCGGGGTCTGGGGTCTTATTTAAAATTGACAAATAATGATATTTTTCTATTCTAAAAGGCTACAACAGGGCTTAAAGGTTATGTCCCCTTTTGTGTAATCCCAATGAGACTGCATTTAAAACATACAATCATGAATATTTTTACATGAAACTTCAAGTTGTATACACATTTATCTAGGCAGTGCTACAATTGAATTATAAATAGTCAATACAAACATGACCTTGTGTATGACCATCATTCTGAGTCTTACAGATCCTAAAATTGAACAGTTTTTAATGGGACTTTTGTCACTCGGTAAGATACAGGAAAATGCAGATGGACGTCTGAAACAAGTTCAACAACACGATTGTCTATAACAAGTCACAGGTAAACAAACGGTTGATGTAAGTGCTAGTGGCGACCGTAACAATTGTAACATACTTGGTTCATGCATCTTGAAATCCGGCAATATTTTAATAGCAGACTATAATAACCAGAAGCTTAAGCAGTTAGACGGATCCACATACAAAGTAATAGACCAGTGTGATATGCCAGGCGGCAATCCTCGTGCAGTATGTGAACTGAGTCCACAAGTAGCCGCCGTCGCCATGGACAACACCATACATATCGTCTACTTGGGAACCAGGATGGTACTAACTCGGTCAATAAAGACGAATCATAATTGTTGGGGACTTGCTTTCAGTCGTGGTGAGATGTTCGTATCAGATTGTGGCAAACAAATCTATGTTTACGATACATCCGGGATACTCTTGAGAACAATATGTAAGGACCAATCAGGAGAAGATATATTTTTTAGAAGCCGACATGTTGCTGTGAGTGATAACAAGGTGTATGTCGGCGATTCCGACAAAGGCGTGGTCACTCTGGACAGGCAGGGGAGGGTACTCTCGCGGTTCAGTGATCAAGAATTAAATGGAGCTTGGGGCGTTTGTGGCGATGGTTGTGGAAATATATTTGTATGTGGGAATACGTCACAAAATGTGATACATATTGGACAGAGCGGGAATGAAATTGGTGTGCTGGCGAAACAATCAGATGGTATTTATTATCCTATGTCAGTGTATTATGATAAGACAAACTCTAGACTGGTTGTTACCAACAATGGCGATAACAATTTGACAGTATTGAGTTTGATGAGAACGAACATGTAATAGTTTAATACCAGAATTCCTTCAGTATCTACGTACTTACATAACAAACACTGTAACATGGCTTATAACAACACTATTTGCGATGTTGTTGTTTTCGATGTCAAACCCAATATTCATGTTGGTGTTGCTATTGAATATTTCATGAGTCGTTTTCATCAGTGATAACTGAATGAGCGTTTGTCTATAAACTTATATATTAAACTAGAACATTTCTGAGAATTAAAGTTATTTTTATTTTGAAATATGTGTTCATTTTTATACGTTGTACAAGTGTTAGTGAAATAATTATGAACTGATTAGAAAACCTTTTTGAACGCCGGTAGTGAATGACAAGTTTCATGACGAGAGTTATCGCTTTCAGGTTAATTTGCCCTACCGGCGTTGAAATCCGCATAAACGCCGAAAATTCGTATGTTTACATTTTTTTCCTGTTGTTATCGTACCAACACTTACGTGTTTTAGGAGATTGGTAATGATAAATACGTACTACACATTTAGTCCGTTTATTTTAATATAGTTAAAAAAACGAATTTACATAGGGCCGAAATAGGCCAAACAATCGTATGCTTTTCCGAAGAACAACTCCTTATCGTTTTCTCCAGCATGGTCCCCATCAATCGGAACTCTTCGCCAATTTCCGTACTCGGTAATAGTGGCTCGGAGAGTACTGGGTGCCGCTCAATTGTTTTTGGAAGCAAAATGATGAATTTGGTTCGGTTTTCGACTGTAGCTCTCCGCAAAATAGTGCTCTTTTATATAATGTTGTATTGATGAAAATATTGCAGATTTGTGAGTGATTTTTATCAATTTCTTGATATATTCTATTGCTATGACCGATAAATTATACTTTTTAACAAAATAAATCCCCAAATATGTGTAGTTGAAATGAAGACGTTTCGGCCCCAAACGGTTCTTTCGGTCCCAAACAGTTTTATCCATATAATGATTGATAGTTTGAAAGCATTTGTTGAGTTTTCCAAATATATACTTTAATATAACGGTTGAATTGAAGGGAAAGGAGGAAGAGACATTGTAATTATGATTATATCATATTATGGGAGTGACTGTTTACCGTTTTGTCAGTCGAGAGTGATATGTCAGCTGCATGCATATATGAACTTGATATTGTATCAGTAAATCAATTAATAAAACTCTAAACAAAGAAAGATATGACTCATGAAGTCCATACTGACGTCCATGGTCATTGATATATTGTTAAATTACGGTTATATGGTCTGCAAGTATATATTTTTTCTCCAATCCACAGACATTAGGGTACACCTTTGACATGAGGGTTAGTTTATTGCAAGATATATATCTTATACATATATCATCTAGTGAAAACATTCCAGATATCATATATTTAATATAAACAATATGAAAATAGTTTATTTAACACTTTTACTATGTGATCAATGATTACATCAAATGTATTTATTTTATAAAGGCTTCTAGAAGCATCAAACATTTTTAAAATGTTTAAATTTCAATCGGAGGCTCTATTGTGTTTGACAAAAGATGGTTTACAGGAGGAATACCTTTTATCAATGACATTTTAAACCAGAATAGAAATCTTTATGCATACATAGAATTGAATGAACACTATTATATACAGTCCAATTTTCTTGAATATGAAGCTATTATAACTGCTGTCAGGAATTATTTGGCAAACCTGAATATTGTGCATCTAGCCTGTAACAGCCAAACCCTATTCGTCCACTAATACTATCCTTAATTCTACAAAATGAGAAAGACTGTTGAAAGATATATGACATCATGATTAGAAATAATGTATCTCCCAAAGCATTAAGTAAATGGAAAAATGAAGTAGTTAACTTAGTGTTCCAAACTTTGAATTTGAAAGATTATATGCCTTACTTATAACATAACAAAAGATCCTAAGTTACCTTGGTTTAATTTAGAATCAACCATAGGATACAATGGCAACAGGGATTCATTTTGAATTCCAAACAATTTCGACGAGGGATCAACGAAGTCAGTGTCACATATTGCAAATACAAGTTAAGGCAAAACTTACTATGATAACACCATTTTAACCGATAATTTTGATCGGCAATTGGCTACAAATGACAACCCGGACAACCCTGTAGCCTATTTGTTGTGCTTATAATATAAAGCAAATATAAATATGTGCCTAATAAATACATAATTTTATATATGCAATTAATATAACATTTAAGAATGAAATGATTTAGATGTGAGTTGGCTGATCTCAGCTTTCTGAAGCGCCCAGTGAAACGACGGAGCTATTATTTTTCAACATTTCAATTAAAGACACACCCGGTTAAAATGAGATATTAATAAATATAATAACAGCCGTGAAAGAAAATAATGTAGTAAGAAGAGTTTATGGATGTGTAAATGTCTTGAAAACTGGTCGACATCACATGTTAGGTTTCATCCTGCGCGCTAAAACGACCACTCGTTAGTCTCTGTTTGGCTACCAAATTTAAAGGGCAAAGGTCATAGCAAAAAGAGAATATGGACAAAAGAGGGCCTCAGGGAAGATTTTTGTAAATATATGGTAAACATATTTAAAAAAGACCTATTATTGTAGCAAAATAACATTGTTTTTCATTTTAAGACCAAAGGGTAATATAATAGGGCCTTAAAGATGATGAATTGAAAAGAGGGCCTCAGGGAAGATAATTTTACTAACTGGGTCACTGTCTTCTAAGAGCATTCAATGCATTACAGTATTAGGTAAAATATTTTATAAGAGGCTCATTATTGCAAAACCAAAAGAGGGAAACGGCTTTCAAAGAAGAAAAGAGGGCCTCATGAAAGATTTTATTGCTAAATGGGCCATTGTCTTGTAATAGCTTCTTTTCCTCGTGGTCGTTTCCTGACATGCTGTAACTTATGATATTCGATTGTTTAAATTGAATTTGATTACATTGAATTACATTCAAAATTTAGAAATACTTAAAGAAATGCTAAATCCAGCTCTTTTTCCAAACAAATTTTTACTCCCACCAGGATTTGAACCTGGGTCTTCTACCCTAAAAGGGTAGAAGTGTTTACCGATTACACCATAGAAGCGGTACATGTTTGTACTAAGAGCAAATGAACTAAAAAATTAAACTGAAGTTCCTAATTTCACAGCAAAGTAGTTAACTAGATTTAGCCCTGGCAACAGGGATTCATTTTGAATTCCAAACAATTTGACGAGGGATCAACGAAGTCAGTGTCACATATTGCAAATACAAGTTAAGGCAAAACTAACTGATGATAACACCATTTTAACCGATAATTTTGATCGGCAATTGGCTACTAATGACAACCCTGACGCCTATTTGTTGTGCTTATAATATAAAGCAAATATAAATATGTGCGGCTGCCTAATAAATACATAATTTTATATATGCAATTAATATAACATTTAAGCATGAAATGATTTAGATGTGAGTTGGCTGATGGGAGTCATCTGACGGATAGCTGGCAACATCCGTAAGATGAAGGTCATCAACTTGAACCTGTTGGTTCAGTAAATCATTTGGCTGGTTGTTTGAATTATTTACGTAATTTTTAGCACATGTTAGGCCATATATGATGATAGATATCATCCATGGTGGGGGCACATCACTTTTTCCTGGGTAGAAATAGTAGTGTATACCTTCTGCCCATCTGAAAGGACATGCTTTCTTATTCATTCCAACTCGCAGTGAGAGAGGCGAGGTTTCAAACCATCCAAGCCACGGATGCAGTAAATCGGAATCAACCTTCTCAGCACAAATAATTAGGGCACTGCATTTAGGGCACTGCTCCCTGATTCAGATGTAACCTTTCTTAATTTTTTTTGGGCACAGTAACTTCTAGGTATGGTAATATAAAATGTGTAACCTGTTGCAATAAATACTAAAATAATTTCCTCTGCTTAACAAGGGCTTGCAACCTTCTACTAGATACGTATCATACAATGTATCTATAGGCAGCATTAAAGATAATTAGTGACTGTCCCATTCATTTGTTTTGTACAATTTAAACAGAATTAATTTGGTGCATATAGTATATATAAACCATCACGGTCTCTTTCAGCGTAAATCCACGTATGTAAATGACGTCACCGTCTCTTTCAGCGTAAATCCACGTAATAAATGACGTCACCGTCTCTTTCAGCGTAAATCCAAGTATATAAATGACGTCACCGTTTCTTTCAGTGTAAATCAACATATAAATGATGTCACCGTCTCTTCCAATGTAAATCCACATATAGTAACTTCACTGTTAATTTCAAGTTTGCATATAATAACTTTACTGTTTAATATTTCCAGGGTAAATTCGCCGCATATATATGTATTAACTTCAGTGTTAATTTCAGGGTAAAAAATTGCATATATAGTAACTTCAGTGTTAATTTCAGGTGAATTCAGAGACTTCTCTGTTAATTTCAGGATAAATTTCCCTGAGGCCCTCTTTTGTCCATACCTATTCTTCTCTTTTTGCTATGACATTTGCATCGAAATGTTGAAAAATAATAGCTCCGTCGTTTCACTGGGCGCTTCAGAGAGCTGAGATCAATGCCAAGAATGGAAGTTTATAACAATTATGTAAATATATATCCATTTTTAGATATCATACAGTAGTTTTTTTCACGTTTAATCTTCATTATTGTGATCTTTAATTTTTCATATTGCCTACTGTTCGCATTTAGGCAAAATAAAAAAAGGTTAAAAAATCAAAAGAAAAAAAGCGCGACGGTATACAAATGCAAAGTCTTATTATGAAGGACTAGTGCTAGGTTATGGGGAAAAAACAATAATAAATGTATGAATTGAATTGAAACGAATGTTGTTTAACGGCTCATCAACACAGTAGGTTATTTAGAGCTGCCCCAGAGAGAGGGGAAGGATACATAGGAATCCGGGAACCGTGCCCTGGTCTTATTATCAATTAGATTCCTATGGTTCTTTAACGTGCTCGGAGGATATACCGATACACGGTACTGCCCGGTTTACGTCCCCATCCGACGGACGAGGCTAAGGGAAAGTGTCTTGGTCAAGAACACATCGACGAAACTCAGTGGCGCCACGGAGGATTGAATCCGGGGCCTCCGGTTACAAATCCGCCGCGCTACCGACTGCATGACAGCCCTAAAGAATATTTTTTGTTTCAAAACCCAGTGTAAAACCCACATTGTCAATACATACTGGCTTGCTTTACACAGATAAGTTTAATGTTATAGTATCAAAAATAAACATTGTTTCATGCTACACTGATTTTTTCTCATATTTTGTTTTTGAAAAGAGAAAAAAACAATAACCCATACTGTGTAATAAATCTGTATATAAATCCATTATTAAAGGACGTTTTAGGATAGTTTTAAAGGATTAATATACACAACTTCCAAAATTATTATTTTTTTCTATAAAAAACAACAAGAAGGTTGATTAAGGAAGATCAAGATATACTGAAAGGAAAAAGAAACGCAGGGTGCGTATTTCCGCTATATATTGCATATACTGCACACTTAATTCCATATATATTCCAAGGAAATCCCTATATGTTTTGTAAAAAAAAAATTCATAAATGCTGAAGTTCCTCTGAAAAATTGAGCCAGTTCAGTACTGTATTTAATGTTAACTGATTGCAACATTTAAAGCCTAAGTTTGCTCACCTGCTTGAGCCAAATGCGCATTCTGACGAAAATGAAACTTTAAAGGGGTAACCATTGGTGTGTTCAGTGCTGTTTAAACCTTCTTTCTAAAAGGACAGGCCTAATGTCGCCCTGTACCATTCGATTAGCAGTAGCATATTAAACATACAATATGTAGCGGAAATACGCACCCTGCGTTTCTTTTTCCTTTCAGTATATAAGCAAGGGTATGTTATTTCTAATTAGTAAGCTAAGCTTTGCATGTCCCAGAATGAAAACATTAAGTTTATTTGCTACAGTTTGATACTGGAAAAATCAACTAAGTAAATTATCTCTATACTCCAGTTCCACAGATAGCAAGGTATTGACTCCACATGGTTTCAAACTTATTCATTTTTAAGTTTTTATATGCGATTAGTTTCTCAACTTTGTACAAAGATATTATATACGTTTTGAAAAGGTTAAGCTGTGGAATTTGACGTTGCATCTTGTTTCGATAAATGTAAAGTTTTGCTTGCATGATGATTTTGCTCAAAACAGTATTAAATGTACTATTTCCAAATAAAAATATCTGTTTCTGTTAAAGTTACGAATGCTGTATTGCATTTCTCTGTAAGATAAGTTTGAAGTTTTGACCAGAATTCTTTTACTGTTCTTGGATAGTTTCAGGTGTATTTTTGCAAAAGCTGCACATATCGTTATTAATAATATTCATTTTTAGATAAAAGATAATTTGTTCCAAGTATCATATGGTTGATTCTAAATTGAACCAAGGTAACTTAGGATCTTTTGTTATTTTATAAGTAAAGGCATATAATCTTTCAAATTCAAAGTTTGGAACACTAACTACTTCATTTTTCCATTTACTTAATGTTTTGGGATATAATTTCTAATCATGATGTCATATATGTTTCGACAGCCTTTCTCATTTCGTAAAATTAAGTATAGGATTAGTGGACGAATAGGGTTTGGCTGTTACAGGCTAGACGCACAATATTCAGGTTTGCCAAATAATTCCTGACAGCAGTTATAATACCTTCATATTCAAGAAAACTGGACTGTATATTATAGTGTTCATTCAATTCTATGTATGAATAAAGATTTCCATTTTTGTCTAAAATGTCATTGATAAAAGTTATTCCTCCTGTAAACCATCTTTTGTAAAACACAATAGAGCCTCCGATTGAAATTTAAACATTTTAAAAATGTTTGATGCTTTTAGAAGCCCTTATAAAATAAATACATTTGATGTAATCATTGTACACATAGTAAAAGTGTTAAATAAACTATTTTCATATTGTTTATATTAAATATATGATATCTGGAATGTTTTCACTAGATGATATATGTATAAGATCTATATCTTGCAATAAACTAACCCTCATGTCAAAGGTGTACCCTAATATCTGTGGATTGGAGAAAAAATATGGAGAAAAAAAATATATACGTGCAGACCATATAAGCGTAATTTAACAATACATCAAGTACCATGGACGTCAGTATGGACTTCATGAGTCATATCTTTCTTTCTTTAGAGTTTTATTAATTGATTTACAAGTTCATATATGCATGCAGCTGACATATTACTCGCGACTGACAAAACGGTAAACAATCACTCCTATAATATGATATAATCATAATTACAATGTCTCTTCCTCCTTTTCCTACAATTCAACCGAAATATTAAAATATATATTTGGAAAACTCAACAAATGCTTCCAAACTATCAGTCATTATTTGGAACGAACTGTTTGGGGCCGAAACGTCTTCATTTCAACTACACATATTTGGGGATTTATTTTGTTAAAAAGTATAATTTATCGGTCATAGCAATAAAATATCAAGAAATTGATAAAAATCACTCACAAATCTGCAATATTTTCATCAATACAACATTATATAAAAGAGCACTATTTTGCGGAGAGCTACAATCAAAAACCGAACCAAATTCATCATTTTGCTTCCAAAAACCATTGACCGGCACCCAGTACTCTCCGAGCCACTATTACCGAGTACGGAAATTGGCGAAGAGTTCCGATTGTACTCTCCGAGTCGGATTCCCGAGTGACGGAATCCGACGAGGCAGTTCCGATTGGGTCCCCATTGTACACGCTACAGTCGGAACTACCTCGTCGATTTCCGTAACGGGCAGTAATCATTGGTTTCTGAAATTGGTGAAGCAGTTCCGATTGAGGTGGCTGTATTCGCAGATCGCATTCGGTAACTGTTCGTCACGGAAATTAACTTGTATTACTTACTCAAAACGGGAAAACGCTTTTGAGTGTCAGCCCATGAAAACCTTCCTAATTTCAAAGCTTTTTGCAATTGATACAAAGCAATATATGGAACAACAACTGTCCGTAGAATTAAGATATCATCATACAATAACTGGCGACAATATGTATCACCGGTCAAACATTTCAATACATCAATATAAAACAATGTAAACGAATGCATAAAACTAAAACTAACTTGATAATTGTATTTATATAATATAATCAAACATGTCTTGAAGTGGATCAGTTGTTGTTCATTTGTTACCGGAACGTATTGCTTAAACTGAACTAAAGCTAAACACCGGACACAAAAGTCTGATATTCATTGCATTGCTTAAAATGAACTGTATAAACCGAACATAAAATTATGAGATTCACTGCATTACTAAAATGGAACTCGATATATGAACCGCACATAAAAGTTTGACAATCACCGCATTGCTAAAACTGAACTAACGTTTCACGTTCAATGTATCATCTTTATTTACTTACTATATTTTATTTTATAGTGTAAATAATTCAACTTTGTCAAGTGTTAATTCTCAAATTTGATGTCGCCATTTTGTTCTGCTCTGGTATGTATAAGTACGTGGGAATATTGATTTTAAAAGTTACAACCTTGAAAAATACGATATTGACCTGGTTTGCATTTTCCGAAAATATAAACTAGCACACGATTTATATTTAAGTATAACGATATGTGTATGTAAAGAAAGAGGTGCTGAGTTAAGTAGGAACCTCAAACGAAAAAGAAGTCACATAATATATGTAAAAATGGTGACAAATGCTAGACAAAAAAAACGAATGTAAAACATAACACAGATGTAACACGTAACATATTTATTGACATATGTAAAAAAAACAAAAAAAAACACGGTCCCACGAATACTAGACACGGTCCCGCGAATGAATACTCGACACGGTCCCGTGAATACTAGACACGGTCGCGGAAATCAATCGTAGATGACGCCATGTCGGTATAGCAGTAACTGGGCATATTCTTTTTTGCGAGATCGAAAATACTTTTATTTCAATTAAAATTACATTTAAAAGCGATGTGAATTCCATTTGAAATAGAGGTGTTTATAGTCGAAGTTTCAAGGCCATCTATTTCATACATTTTACTTAAACTGAAAGTCGTGCAATTACGTACTTAATTTGAAACGTGGGTTCGAGTTCTCATGGGACCATGAATATTTATGTGAGGAAGCTATCCAGCAAAACAAACACGCATGTCATATATACAAAGCTTTATTTACCATGTTTACTTGAGTTTATACGGTATAGACCAACACCTCTTTCATTACATATATTCATACACATAATATCGTTATACTTAATGTAAATGTGTCCTAGTTTATATACTGAATAAAATAAGTTTTGCTCGACTTTTAAGTCACTTAGATTAAACATTTTAACATTGATATAATTGTTAAACTTTTAGTAATGCTAGGTGAGGATGTGATTTTCAAAACATTGTGTTAGATCTATTATTTGCTAAGCGTAATATCAGAATTACCCCCATATATTAAAAAAACTTAATTTGTTATACAAACGTATCGCTTTGAACAAATAAAAGATTTAGTTTGACAAGAATTGTCCATTATGACATTGTTTCAAAAACGCTAACATGTGCATACATTGTTATTCTCGGACTTGGTAGCATTATTACATGTCAAATGTACGCCACTTTATTATTGACCCCGGACATGCACAGCTTCGTATCTTGTGTATGAAATTGTATGTGCTTATTTATTTTTTGTTCAGTATATTTACGGAAAGTACAAAAATAGGTCAATATCGTGTCTTTCAAGGTAGTAGCTTTTAAAATCAATAATCCCACGTACTAATACATACCAGATCAAAACAAAATGGCGACATCAGAACGTTTGGGGCGTACATTACGCGGCGAGTCGGATGAATCTTTTGATTTTACATGTTCGCCTTGTGTAATAAAAAACAGAAACAGAGAAGCTACAAAGTTTTGTTTGGAATGTCAGGACTATTACTGCGACACGTGTGTCCAGTGTCATACGGATATACCGGTAATGAAGGGCCACACACTACTGGGGAAGTCAGAGTTCCCGACAACGCTATCACAGAGCCTGATGTCATTGCCGACGGAACGATGCAGCGATCATCCCGCCAAGGTACTGGACATGTACTGCAAGAGCCATGATCAGATTGGGTGCCATGTGTGTATGGCTGTTAAACACAGGTACAGATATTTACTGCCACTATTTGAATAACATAAGAGTGTTTGTTTGCATGTTGTTTAAAGTCATTTTAGCACATGTTAGGCCATATATGACGGTCGATTATTTTGTGGTAGTGACATTTTTCCTGGGTAGAACCAGAACTGTATACCTCCCGTCATCCGTAAGAATCGACTCTTTCTCACATGACCAGTCGAGCTCCCATAGGGATTCGAACCCGCAGCGGTGGGAGACGAGAACGTATTAGACGCGGCGCCTTTACCATCTTGCCAATTATGGCCTTATAACATACAATATACATGTATTAACAAGGGTCTCATCCGTCTTTTCGCGGTGTCAGGGTCCGATTTAAAATTGACAAAGATATTTTCTATTCTAAAGGACTACAACAGGTCTTAACAAAATGCATGAGGCTAAAGATGACCCATTTTTGCAAATTAAGGTCCTATTTTATCACACAGTGTTTTTTAAAGTACCGTTCCAAATTGCAAAATAAAAGTATGTTTTTTTTCCAGTTAGAGTGTTAAAATTCCCAATCTAAAAATACTTTCTTTGTTAATATATTTTAGATCTATGTGCTTTTTAAATAAAAAAAAATAAGGAAAAATAGACAATTTTTTGGAGAGGGGAACCAGTGCCTCATTTTGGGGACTTCAGTATGGCTCCCAAAACAGAAATATGTGTGCCCTGAATAATATCATATAATGTATGGAAATTCTCAATTTTAGTGAAAATAGCGTAGTTTTTCCCAATTCAACCGGTACTGGTACCATTCCCAAAGTTGTAAAAAATATCACTATCACACACCAGTGTAAATAGAAGCATTTTAATCTCGATTTCATTTAAAATCTATGGTAAATTCAAATTTTAGATAATAACAGCAGCACAGTTCTTACATCATATGTTCATTGATATGACATTTTTATCATTTTAATGTTGGTGATTCATCTAGAAAACCTTTGATATATTGATTTCCTTTTTAAATTTCTTTTTAAATTCCTTTTTAAATTATAACATACCGCGCATTTATAAAATATATTAAGTGAGTAGAACGAAATATGAGTAAATATGAGTAAAGATAACAGTCACGCGCGCACCAACATCCGGTATGCAGGAAAACATGCAAAACGTTAGATGTAGCGGCGTCAATGCACAACATATCTCTGATATGCAAGAAAAAGAATCTATCATGGGTATTCAGTTCAAAACCAAACCTCGGTATAAGTGTTTTAATCGGAACCTCGGCAGAGCCTCGGTTCCGATAAAACCTCGGGTTGGAATTCCCTATCTTCACCGGATACCCATGAAAGATTCTTATAGTATTGCATGTATGTTGTAGTGAAACTCCAACATGCATTACATGTATATTGTATTGAAAGATCAACATATATTGCATGTATATTGTAGTGAAAGATACACATGAATTGCATGTCTATTGTAGTGAAAGATCAGACTTTCTCGTAGAAAACTATTTAACGATTAGTTTATTTATTGATATTTTTGTAATGAGATGATTCTGTTAGGTAATCAGTTAAAAATCGATTGTTCAAAGTAAATTGTTTTTATAGATTATTAATTACTGATTATATTGGACCAATAATATATTTAAAGTTAAGGTACAATTACGACGAAAACACGAAAACTCATTCAGGGCTTTTTCTCTTCAAGTTGCGGGAAGGTTTTGAATTTGGAGAAATTAAGCGCATTTTCCATTGAAATTGGGGGAAAAGAGCATAATATTCGCTGTAGGGAAAAGTATTTCAAAGGAAAACATTTATTAAAATGTATGTGTTATGTATAATATCAATAAGTTACTTAACTGAACATTTATTTTAACATACAAACTATTGAAAGTCTGTCACTTCTCCTCGCCCCCTCCTCCTCCTACCCCCACAATACTACTTAAGAAGAAGGCTAAAAAGGCCCGATCATGTTTGTTTATTTTGCCATCTTAATTGTGTCGGAAATTGAAAATATAGAGTTTGTTGGTAATAGGGAAGGGCCCGAATTTCGGTCACACTTAGATAAGTTAATATAACCCAGTCATTTTATTCATTTCTATTTTTTAAAATATGTGCCAACATATCTAAAGTTAAAATGATAACTGGATTAAGAAATCGAGATGCTAATCATAATCTGGAAGAATTGTGAATCATTTGCATCAAACTACCGTGCAATTCAGTTATATAAAATATGCACGTGCCCAATATTCGATCTATTGCTTTACCCAGACTACGTAGTGTTTATGAAAATGATTGGTAAGGAAAACTCAACGACTCGAAGAGTTTTTGAAGTCATAAGTATTAATTCATATACGGCTTTAAAACCCGAGAAGTAATACTGTGATTTAAGTACATGTTTATCTTTATGTGACAAACGAGATGTATGTGACACACGAGATCAAACTTAATAACTCAGGTTATTGTTTTATCATTCCACAATGTTAGAAAATAATAGCGATGGGGATGATTCCTTCTTGCTTAAATTAATAGAGAACATACTCTGTCTAAAAAGCAGTAATTTGACAGCAATGCTGGGTTTACCATATAATTTTAAATCAAACATAGTTGGCTAAATACAAAAACTTGATCAGGATATGACATTCAAATCGTCTTCAGTCCCTTTAAGAATAACAATCCACGTTTGTATAATGGAACATTATCCATTTTCAGCATTAAACGTTATAAATTGTATTATCTATATAGGTCGTGTGTGGATCCTGCCTACATTCCAGAAGAAATCGACGACATTATGAAAGCAGAAGATGTTCAGAAGATAAAGGAGGACATGGTAAACGCCAGGATTCGCATGGAAGAACTGATTCAAGCTCGACATACTAACCTCGCTGAATTGGAACAGGACAAGATCATTGCTCTTGGTAAAATCAAAGAAGTACGGGAGGAGATAAACGTCGCCTTAAATGAATTAGAGAAAACAACTATCACCGATTTTGAAGCAAAGAGTCAGGACATTGCCAACCAAATCAATGTAGAGCTGGAAGCAATGGATGCCATTGTAAAAGACATGGAAACATGCCAACAGCAGTTAGACTCAGCCGAAGGAAATCGATCACAACAGTTTGTGTGCACGAAGAAGGGTCAACAGAAGATATCCGAAGCGGACAAACTGATCACCGATGTAGCTCAATCATCAGGAAATACGAGAGTTGAGTTTGAACAAGATCCTAAAATTGAACAGTTTATAAAGGGACTTTCGTCACTCGGTATGGTACAGGAAAAGGCAGATGGACGTCTGAAACAAGTTCAACAACATGATTGTCTATACCAAGTCACACGTAAACAAACGGTTGATGTAAGTGCTTGTGGTGACCGTCAAACTTGTAACATATTTGGTTCATGCATCTTGAAATCCGGCAACATTTTACTAGCAGACAATACTAACCAGAAGCTTAAGCAGTTAGACGGTTCCACATACAAAGTGATAGACCAGTGTGATATGCCAGGTGGCAATCCTCGTGCAGTATGTGAACTGAGTCCACAAGAAGCCGCCGTAACCATGAACAAAAACATCATACATATCGTCTCCTTGGGTACCAGGATGGTACTAACTCGGTCAATAAAGACGAATCATAATTGTTGGGGACTTGCTTTCAGTCATGGTGAGATGTTCGTATCAGATGGTGTCAAACAAGTCTATGTTTACGATACATCCGGGACACTCTTGAGAACAATATGTAAGTACCAATCAGGAGAAGATATATTTTCTATAAGCCGACATGTTGCTGTGAGTGATGACGGCGACAAGGTGTATGTCGCCGATTACGACAAAGGCGTGGTCACTCTGGAGAGGCAGGGAAGGGTACTGTCGCCTTTCATTGATCAAGAATTATCGGCAGCTTGTGGCGTTTGTCACGATGGTTGTGGGAATATATTTGTATGTGGGTATGCGTCACACAATGTGATACAGATTGGACAGAGCGGGAATAAACTTGGTGTGCTGGCGAAACAATCAGACGGTATTGTTAATCCTGTGTCAGTGTGTTATGATAGGTCACATTCTAGATTGCTTGTTACCAACTGCGCCAAAAACAACTTGACGGTATTCAATTTGATGTGAACAGCAAAATAACATCATACAACACCTGAATGATGTTATTTTGCTGTTCACCGAATATCCTTAGAAACACACACACACACACACACACACACACACACACACACTCAAACTCTTCAAGATTGCCGTTTGTCCCTTTAATAACAACGTACTTGCATAATTGAGCAATTTGCTATGATTTATAACGTATACGCGACTTTTAATTTGTAAACCAATATACATAAATATCACTAATGTGATCGAGTTGAGTATCTGTTGATACTGTATCCACGAGTTGAGTATCTGTTGATATTGTATCCACGAGTTGAGTATCTGCTGATATTGTATCCACGAGTTGAGTATCTGTCGATATTGTATCCACGAGTTTGTTTATATTGTATCCACGAGTTTGTTGATATTGTATCCACGAGTTTGTTGATATTGTATCCACGAGTTGAGTATCTGTTGATATTGTATTGTGTTATATAACTGCATCAGCGAACCGCATGTGCATGTATTGAACAATAAAACAGTCTGAGAATTAAAGTTATTTTAGTTTGAAATGTTTGACTGTACACCTGAGGTATACGTTGTTGTTATTTGAGAAATAAAACCTACTTAAACCGCAGCAACTGAGTCGCGTTTATTTAAATGGACAAACGGTAATCTTGATATTTTAAAACTCGCGGTGTCTCGTTAGTTTTTCTACGTAACTTGTACTGTTCAATCATTTATATTAATTATCAGAAAAGAATAAAGCACATTGTTCTTACGTATTACTTAATGTGGAATATATTGCACTAATGATGTATGTATATATTTGGTAAAATAACTAAGATAACTAAGAGAAAAAGACAACTCAAAATGTCATTTAATTATATGCAAGTAGGTTTAAGGTCAAAATGATGCTGGATTAATAAATCTGGGTGATAATGTTAATGCTTGATAAAAACATCAAAATTGCCATGTGTCCCTTTAAACTGACCCGCTAAACACTGTCACGTGACGCGCGATCTTCGTATCTACTTGGGGAAAAATTCCACGAGAGATAACGATGTACCATCAGTAGGAACGCCAGCCCTATGGCGTAGGAATATTTATCAAACAAGGTCACGTGATAAAATCGATAACAAAATGACATTATTGGGAAAATTTTCACTGGTCAGATTTATACACCTCTTATTTATAAACTGGGATTATAACAAAACACAAACACAGATCGTTGTTAAAGTAATACTATTCACAAACTACATTGGTCGAACATAATTGGCGTACACTTCGTTTAATTCCCATTAATAGTTAAAGGTATTTTTCAAAGGGATGAATTTAGGTTGTTTTAAGGTTTAATTGCCAAAAATGCCCTTTTAAATCAAAATCGATTTATTTCGTCATTTTAGAAGCGAGAATAAAAACAAATGCATGTACGCATAGATAAATCTTTCCTCTGTCCATATGCAAAATTTTAATGAAATCGGAGACAAGTACTTTTTTTTCCCCAAAATTAACTAACATGACCCACGGACTCAAAGACGGCATAACGCATATACATTTACAGACGCGACTGGGTACACAAGAAATGAAATAATTCTATTATTTCAATACATATATTTCAAATGTATGTATCCATGCATTCCAGATTAAATTTCTGATCTATACATGCTTTTGGTTTATGCCGGAGTGCTCGGAATAGGTTTTAACAAACCAAATTGCAACGGTACGTCGGGAAAGGAAATGAGGATGGTAAAAATATATATTGCAGTGCTAATTTTTTGAATCCGAAAAAATTGCAAAAAAATGAAGTTTTAACAACGAGAATGAATTTTTTTTCATGA
The DNA here is from genome assembly GCA_037043455.1 of Cyrtodaria siliqua. Taxonomy (NCBI): domain Eukaryota; kingdom Metazoa; phylum Mollusca; class Bivalvia; order Adapedonta; family Hiatellidae; genus Cyrtodaria; species Cyrtodaria siliqua. Next base: position 273,621 of record JAWPHD010001874.1, read on the forward strand.
AAGTGTTCATTGACATGTCTACTATTAAAAACCAAAATTAAAAGTCAATCAGAAAAAAGTACTTTTTTTTCCCCAAAATTAACAAAGTACATCGTGTTCGCTAAAATATGAACAATCACCTGTCGAAGTTAATGTACACGCGGGATATAAAACCATGCAATTGTGAACTCCTTTTTACGAGATATATTGATTTCAACATTGTTGTGTATTTAATAAAGTATTAGAGTAGAATGTTCGCAGTTTTTTTCAAGGACACCATTACGGTATTATCCCTGCAACCCCGCCCCTCATGTCACCCCCACCACCCTCTATACCGTATTGATTAAGTTGTATATAGCTGCGAATGCGCAGTTTTAATCAAATTCGATTGATTTCATCATTTTAGAAAGAAAAAAAGCATGTACGCGTAAATACATTTTTTCTCTGTAGATATGTAAAATATAAAAAACCCGGAGGCAAGTACTTTCACCCCCCACTCCCCCCGAAAATTAACGAAGTACACCGTAATCGCTTAAATACGCCGATTCGACGTTCCAAATCGATGTTCGCACGGAATAAAATTGTGGAATTATGAATTCATTTATAAAGATAAATCGATTTCAGCATTGTTCAGTAGTTGTTATAGTATTGATGAAGTATGTTCACAGTATTTATGAGAGCAACATTACGGTAGTATGACTGTATCCCTCCAACCCCGTCGGCTTCCCCACCAACTTACACACAATACGTTGTGTATTGCTGAGAATGCGCGTTTTATTTAAATCGATTTATTTCGTCATTTAGAAGCGAGAATAAAAACAAAATCATATAAAAACAGCTCTCCTCTGTATATATGTTGAATTTCAATAAACGGAGACAAGTATACAGTTATCACATGTGTATTTGGGGAACAGTCAAAACTGTTTTACCGAGGTGGAGGGGATGGCAGTGTGAACTGTTTCCCAAGGCCGATAGGCCGAGGGAAACAGTTCACACTGACATCCCCCGACACCAAGGGAAAACAGTTTTGACTGTTCCCCAAACACACATGTGATAACTGTTTTATTACCTGATTAATGTTACTGTACGAAACAGTGAAAATGAAAATTTGTTTTATAATGGGAACCTATGGTGAAAAAAGCAACATGACGTCACGCAAACGAAATTCCAGCACGTGAGGGAAACAGTCGAAACTAAAGCCCGGTAACAGTTCGTTTTCACCGGGAACAGTCTTTTCCTTAGTGAATTAGCAAGAAATGACGATATAGCATTTATATAGGAGATCATGTAATAATACTAATTAAGTAACAGGGCTATCCGACCCAAGACGGCAACATTCATATTCATTTAAAAAGACGACCGGCTACAGAAACAATTAAATAATTTTGTTATGTAAACACATATATTTAAAATGTATGTGTCTATGTATTTTACACTAAATTTTCGATCTATACATGCTTTGGGTTAATGTCAGAGTGCCCAATTTATTTTAACAAACAATGTTTCAACGGTATATCGGAAAATGAAATCATGATACGTTGCAGAGTTAATTTTCGAAATCAGAAAAAGCGATAAACTAATATAAGTTTAACAGGCAAAAACAAGTATATTCTTTTAACTGTTCGTTTGAAACTGAGGGGGCGACTCGAGTAAATGACTGACGAGTAACAGACATGCTACTGTCAGTAACAAACATGATTTTGTGTAAACTCGAAGATTGCATAACATAAATATGTGGACATGAAATTGTGTCAATAGTTTGTGGTGTTGTGAAACACTGTACGCGTGAATCCGAAAAGTGCGGGTCTGTTATCTTTATAGGGCATATATAGTTATATATATATATATATATATATATTTATATATATATTAATAATTTATATTTATTTGTATGGTCCCAGAACGCAGTCATACTCACTACTACTGAAAGTGAGTACTTAATATACATGTGCGGTGTGTTACGATCTGTGGTATTTGAAAACAGACATATTAAACATTTCCCTAAAAATATATAACGATGATAAATACTATATTCATAGAAAAAAATGTTCCTGAAAAAAAAATACATGTTTGTTTTCAGCAGTTGAAATCTACTATATTCTGCGAATATTGCTACTTTGAAAATTTGAATACGTCTGTTTTCATCAAATAGCATGTTTTGTTTATTTTATTAAAATAAAAATTAATTTATGATTTCGGAATATGTCTTACACACTGTTGAATCCTATATTTTAACAACAAGTGGTTTGGTTCACAGGCGACAGTATCGATGAACAAAACCACTTGTTTTACTGGATTCTACATTGTGCAAGAAAATATTCATATATTATACCATTACTATTATAACATGTGTGTTGTACCATATGCTTATCCTTGTTTATAAATGTTTGATAATGGATGTCAGCAGGAACTTGACTTTTGACCTAAAAATCAAACGGATCATCCTCTTTCAACTGTCCACCAATGAAGTTTCATGAAATTTGCTTTAGGTGTGGACAAGACTTTTCATTTTCCGGTCATGGTAACGGACCTTTTAACTACTGACTTCAAAATAAACAGGGATTATCATTTCACCAAAGGCAGTCAAAGTATGACGTTTTATGAAATTAGCTTTAGAGAAAGTAAAAAAGAGTTTCATTGCGGACACGATTTTTCATTATCAAGTCACTGTGACGTTGACCTTAGATTTATTGACCTCAATATTAATAGGGATCATACTCTTTCCAAAGGCAGTCAACCCATGTCGTTTGAATATATTTACTTCAGGGAAAATAGAGTTACGGTGCGGACAATGGTTTTCATGATCGGATCAGTGACCTTGACATTTGATCTCGAACTAAATAGGGGTCATTCTCTCACTAAATGCAGTCAACCCATATAGTTTCATGATACATGTATTTGCTTCAGTAAATAAGGAGTTGCATTGTGGCCAAGGTATTAGGGTTATATTGGTCCTTTTGACATATTAACCTCAAAATCATCAAACGATGCAATAGTCTTATAACAGGCAGTCAACCCATGGCGTTTCAACAGACTTCCTTCAGGAAAACAGAAGTTACAGTTGGGTAATGCGTTTCATTATCTGGTCTGTGACCTTGACCGTTGACCCACTCTCAATCAAAAGGATCACCCTCTCGCTAGAAGCAATCCATCCATTAAGTTCATGATATTTGACTTACAGTTTACAACATTTTACATTATCATGTTACGGTGACAATGATCTTTGACCTAATGACATCAAAATCAAAAGGCATCATTCTCTCACCAAATGCACTCAAACCATGAATTTTGATGAGATTTGCTTCTGGGGAAGTGCTCAGTGCAGACAAGGTTTTTCATGATCATTATTGGGTCACGGCGCCCTTGACCTTCAATATTTGATATGCACATACTGATGCTTCTTACAAAGTTTCGTAAAAATCCAACAAATAGCGCAGACAAGATTTGTGACGGACGAACGGATAGGCCAAATATAATCTGTCTCACCTACCACTTTGTGGTGGAAGACATATTTATAAAGACAATATTTTAGTTCATATGTATACTTTATTAAGCAAATAATTAAGCGAACATAAACTTCAGCATTGAATCTGGCCAGTGGTGTACATGGAGTCTTCTTCCACATGACGTGCAGCCTAAAAGAAAAGAAAAAAATAAGTCGTGTACAGTATTCAATTTGAATCAGGTGTTGATAGGGGGAGCTAGGGCATGTTAAGGGGAATGGGACAGTTTGACACAATGGGCTAGCAGGATACATCGAAGTAACCCAGTATACGTAGCGCCAGTAAGACTTGAATCCGTGTTCACTGGATTCAAAGCCGATATGCTATAAACGTCCCTTGACCAAAACTGAGTAAATGGCACATCAAATAAAGGGTCAATACATATTATATTGTGTATCATACGAGTATATGATTGACCTGACATGATTACAAAACAATTTTAATGTATTTTTCACCCAACAGTACTACAGAAAGAATCTATTACAAGGAAAGTTAAATCTGACAGATGGTGCAATGCTATATAAGCCATTTTTACTAGAAGGGGAATAAAATACAACTCTTGCCAAAAATCTAAAATTGTTAAATTTTACACGTTTTGTTCAAAGGACATTTTACTTTAATGACTTAGTAAGGTCATTTTACATGGGGAGAAAATATTAATATACAACTATTTATTTTCTATCTCAAAATCTGGTGATGCCGCTAGTTGTAGTAATAAAACACGATTAAATAGGGCAGTTGAGAAGACACTTTTGTAGATGTGTGGTCTGTTCTGATGTGAAAATGTGTAAAACAGACACAAGATTGAAAATTTGCTCTGTGTCCCTTTAATAAATTGGGGACCCATCACATAGACCATAATAATATTGTAATTAGTTGATGTTAAAGGGACACACGGCACTCTTGAAGTATTTATCAAGCATTAACATTAGCATCTCCATTTGTTAACCTGGTAACATTTTAAATTTAAACCTGCTTGCATTAAAAATTAAATAAAAGTGTTTCATTCTGTCTTCGTTATTTTATCAAATACTTAACTATATTATAGGTGCACTATTATAAACAGTTCTGAACTATTCTAATAAATAATATTAATGATGCACAAATGCAAATTATGCAGAAAAATTGACCTAACTCCAGAAGTTTAAAAAAAAAAAAAGATTGCCTAGTGTCCCTTTAACACAACTTGTTTTCGCATGTATCCAGTACATGTAGTTTACACGAGCTCATATGACAATCACGCTGCATTATCACCGAAAACATTTTTTACTGTAACTTTGAACAGCACCGTGCAAGCATAACACAAGCTCCATTTAAAGAACTACACAAGTGTAAACATTTTTTAAAAGGGCTCCCACCTTAAAATGATCCAATGGCATTTAACTCGGCTTGACATTCTGAAGTCGTCAGTATCAATTCACTTAGAATTGCTCAAGGGCACGATTCTCATTTGAGACCTCTCTGAAAAACAACATCAATCCACTGTCAATGATCAAACAGACAGAGTTTATCCTTTGTTATACATAATGTAACATATTTATAAAGGAAAACTCAAAACTCAACTTACTGTCATGGATAAATATATACACATATGTCTATGTAGATCTATGTTACTGTACATAAATATGAAGCTGACCTGTCAATGGCTGTTTACATTGTAAACATAACGATAAAGAGACAACGCTAACAATTTACATTCATGCATCTGAGGGGTGGGGATGGAGGGGGTTTCTAGTTTCCTTACCCCCTCCTTGTTTTCGGTATTCAAGCTCCATCTACCCCCCCATCCCCCCCCCCCCCACATCTACCGTACTTGGGTGGGCGGGGGTGCGGGGGACATTGATATCATTTCTACTAGTAACTGTTTTATTCCACGAAACGTTCTACAGTTTACAGTACATCCAGTTACTGGAAAGATCGGAGTACACGAAAAATATGAACTTTCTATTAAACAGTATACGCCACTTTTTTAGGCACTATATTTGGCTAATGTCTAAATATGTACGATCTAAAAGTGGTGTGTACTGTTTATTAACAAACACATTTTAATGACAAAACAAATACCTTGATCATGGACCTCTAGCAGCAGACAGTAATCCCAAATCCAATTTGACCAACATGTCAATTTCACGTGTCAAGTTATGTCACGGTGACCTGTCAGTCACCAACACTGCATCGTGTTGACACATAATGGGACGTTATTTCGTCCGGTAAGGTATTAGTTTTTACATAATCTACGGTATGAAACACTTTACGCGTGTTGTTAGACTCCATAGGTTCCTGTAATGCTGGCCGACGCAGCGCGCACAATTTCGGGTGTAAAAAAATGGCGTCTGTTTTAATTGAAAATTCGTAAAATAGTCCGTAAAATACAAAGAAATAGTCCATGTTCGCGGAGTTAAAATGCGAACAGAACTGGTATGTTATAGGTCCGTGGCGTTCCTACTGCATTGCGCTGTGAATTCGTGTTCTCCAGTTCTCCGTTCGACATCCAACTTCAGTTCTCCGTTCTATATTCGACTTGAATTCTCCGTTCTACATTCAACTTGAGTTCTCCGTTCTACATTCGACTCCAGTTTTCCGTTCGACATTCGACTCCAGTTCTTCGTTCTACATACGACAACAGTTCTCAGTTCTACATTCGATTCCAGTTCTCCGTTTTACATTCGACTTGAGTTCTCCGTTCTACATTCAACTGCAGTTCTTCGTTCTACATTCGAACCGAGGTCTGCGTTTTACATTCGACTCCAGTTCTAAGTTCTACATTCATTTTGAGTTCTCCGTTCTACATTTGAACCTAGTTCTCCGTTCTACATTCGAACATAGTTCTCCGTTCTATATTCGACTGCAGTTCTCCGTTCTACATTCGACTCCAGTTCTCCGTTCTACATTCGACTTGAGTTCTCCGTTCTACATTCAACTTGAGTTCTCCGTTCTACATTAGACTCCAGTTCTCCGTTCTACATTCGACTCCAGTTCTTCGTTCTACATTCTGCATTCAAATTCAGTTCTCCGTTCTACATTCAACTGCAGTTCTCCGTTCTACATTCGAACAGAGTTCTCCGTACTACATTCGACTCCAGTTCTCCGTTCGACATTCAACTTCAGTTCTCCGTTCTAAATTCGACTTCGGTTCTTCGTTCTACATTCAACTTGAGTTCTCCGTTCTGCATTCGACTCCAGTTCTCCGTTCTACATTCGACTTGAATTCTCCGTTCTACATTCTACTGCAGTTCTCCGTTCTATATTCGAACCGAGTTCTCCGTTCTACATTGGACTCCAGTTCTACATCCTACATACATCTTGAGTTCTCCGTTCTACATTTGAACCTAGTTCTCCGTTCTACATTCGACTGCAGTTCTCCGTTCTACATTCGACTCCAGTTCTCCCTTCGACATTCAACTTCAGGTCTCCGTTCTACATTCGACTTGAGTTCTCCGTTCTACATTAGACTTCAATTCTCCATTTTACATTCAACTTTAGTTCTCCGTTCAACATTCGACAACAGCTCTCTTTCAACAATCGACTCCAGTTCTCCGTTCTACATTCAACTTGAGTTCTCCGTTCTACATTCGAATTGAGTTCTCCGTTCTATATTCTAATTGAGTTCTCCGTTCTACATTCAACTGCATTTCTCTGTTCTACATTCGAACCGAGTTATCCGTCCTACATTCGACTCCAGTTCTACGTTCTACATTCATCTTCAGTTCTCCGTTCTACATTCGACTTGAGTTCTCCGTTCTACATTCAACATAAGTTCTCCGTTCTACATTCGACTCCAGTTCTCCGTTCGACATTCGACTCCAGTTCTCCGTTCTACATTCGACTCCAGTTCTCCGTTCGACAACAATTCTCCGTTCTACATACGACTCCGGTTCTCCGTTCTACATTCGACTTGAATTCTCCGTTCTACATTCAACTGCAGTTCTCCGTTCTACATTCAACCGAGTTCTCCGTTCTACATTCGACTCCAGTTCTACGTTCTACATTCATCTTGAATTCTCCGTTCTACATTCGAACCTAGTTCTCCGTTCTACATTCGAACCCATTGTTCTCCGTTCTACATTCCACTCCAGTTCTCTGTTCTACATTCAACTTGAGTTCTCCGTTCAACATTCGACTCTACTTCTTTGTTCTACATTCGACTCTATTTCTCCGTTCTACATTCAACTTCAGTTCTCCGTTTTACATTCAGCTGTAGTTTTCCGTTCTATATTCGGAGCAGTTATTGACAAGACTCTAATAAAATCTTCCTTTAGCATTTTAAGTTTTAAATGAAACCCAATCTCTTGACGTTAAAGTAAAATACCGCTTTAACCAGTGCTATGGAGCTTGAGAGGTGTTGCACCTTATTAACCTTTCATGATCAATCTTAATAAAACCGAGTCTGCCACTTTTTTCTCTTGAATGTATTTGTTGCTTCCAACGGATACATTTTTCAGTACTTATTAATACTACTTTCCTTCAATTAGGATTGTTTGTAGAATATTTAAAAATAACAGTTGTGAAAAGAACACTGTAATGCATGTGGAACTTTAAACATATGCTGCGTTGATCAGCCGATGCATAAATTGTTTATTGAATCACCGTTTCAAAATTACTTGCGCTTCTGACGTCGAAGGTTAAATTACTGCTAATTCATCTGATGTACTTGCATGGTGCATCGAAAGCGGTTCTTTAAGAGTTTTAATCAGTAAATGTTGAAAACTACATTTGTGTTTATAGACTTTAAATACCGGAAAACATGGTGCTAAATTTTGAACTCTGTTATATTTTGATGAATCGCAATACTTTTAAAAAATTTAATAATTAAGAAAAACAGTGTTTTTTTTGTTGCTCGTGTGTTTATTGATTCATATGCATGTTCTTGTCTTGACTTTTATCAAGATAGCCTTTTTAGAGTAACATTTATCGAAGCCTACGTGTGTGTTTTTTTTGACGTTTTGACATATGTTTTACTTTTGACGACGAATGTTTTTACTTTTATATAACTGACGTTGTTTTTTTTAATTTGCATTGCTACAACCCTGCATCCACCTCGGCGATATTTGGGGAATACCCGTCCGAAAAGTGAAAAAGCTTTAGCCATTATAAGGTTCATTTTCAGAAAAAAGAGGGGTCAGATATGGTACAAAATTGCAAAACAAATATGCGTCAAACTGAATTTTATTATAATAAAAGCATAAATGAGCATGTGAACAGTCACAATTTAAAAGATGCAAACACAGCACAACCCTTGCCATGTGCCTGTAACACCACAACATACCGGTGAAGCCTTTGCGGGTAGCTGATTTTATTGAACTTGTTTGATTAATTCATAAACGGTGAAACCCGATGTATAAAGTAAAATAACATACTAATGTGACATAGATTACTGTATTTTACATCAAAACTAAATATTGGGATAATTGGCTCTTTATCATTGTTAAAATCGACTTAAACAAAATAAAAAAGATTTAGTATTATCTTGTCCTAAACACTATTTGAATTATCTCAAACAATAACATTTTAAATAGAAATGGCAAACTAAAACATATGACAATATCAATGGTACCACTGTATCACAAATGCTTAGGGGTAAGAGCACATACACTGCAGTAACATCAAGGACATACTTTGAAACACCAATGACACTCCATATTAGTTTTGCGTCACAGTTATCACGGTAAATGTGTAGTGGCGTCATTTTGGAATAACTCTACCATTTGGCACATCTGTTTTAATACAAACAGTAAACCATTTGGTATTTTCAAATCGTTAAACTCGTGTTGCTGTGAAAACTGGTAATTTATTATATCAACGACACATTTTCAAAAATCAAAGACAACTCCAGACATATTATCAGTTTTGCACACACAGTTATGACTATATGATTAATGGAAACAATTTGTAATGCATGATAGTGTGCACATCTGCTTTAAAACAAAAGAAAACCACTTATTATTTTCATATGGATCACTTGTGTTATTGTAAAATTGAGTAACATCAATGACGCTGTTACACCTAAAACGACTCCAAAGGTTTTATCAGTTTTGCATCAGTCATTACTGTAGTTGTTTTGTGGTGCTATTCTGGGAAGCTTATTACACGTTCACAATTTAAAAAAAAAAGAAAAAAAGAACACAATATTTAACACGAAAACGAGTGATTCGTGCTATAATAAAATTGCCTTTAGTGTTGCTGTATGTGTATATGATGTTACTGTAATCTTCGACTATTACGGCAATACACACGGTTATGTTTATTAGCGATAGAGCACGGCACATTTGATACATTTCGACGACATGTTGCATCTTACAAATCATTACTTAAACATGACTAAATATTCATATGTTCAAACAATTGTCACTAATATTACAAACTGATTGTCACTAATGTTACCTCATGTGTATGTACTGTAACGTTTAGCTATAATCCAATATGAACTGTATGTGTACGAATTCTAACTCTGTGTAGCACCGCTAAATGTTAACATTCCGCTAAATGTTAAAACTTCCTCTTAATGTTAAAAATTACTAAACGTTTAATGTTATAAAATTTAACATATAGCGTTTCGTGGAATCCGTTAACCGCTAAATGTTAAAAATCAACACAGTTAATATCTGAAATATGTAATGATATGAACAGTGCTGCTTTAATCGACTCAGTTGCATGTTATAATGCTTTCGTTACGGAAGAAACATTATTAAAATGCTAAACTTGGTCCAAATGTTCAAAGCAGAACTGGCTTCAAATGTTGAACGCAGTACTGGGTTCGAATGTTGAACGCAGAACTGGGTCCGAATGTTGAACGCAGAACTGCAGTTGAATGTAGAACGGAAAACTCAAGTTGAATGTAAAACGGAGAACTGGAGTCGAATGCAGAACGGAGAACTCGAGTTGATGTAGAACGGAGAACTCAAGGTGAATGTAAAACAGAGAATTGCGTTCGAATGTAGAACGGAGAACTGCAGTTGAACGTAGAAAGGAGAACTAGATTAGAATGTAGAACGGAGAACTGGAGTCGATGTGTCTACATAATTTGCTTTGCTTAATCTAATACAATATACTGAAGGGAAAAATAAACGCGATACTAGAATTTCACTGTACCCTGCTGCACACTTAATTCCACATAGAAATGCCAAGATGTTTTGTAAGAAAAAACGTGCAGTTAGTTAGAGACAGGAAAAAACTGTGATGTTATAGACGTTTTAATCACAGTACGCTTTTTAACAAGAAATTCATAAATGATGAAATTTCTCTTTGAAAAATTGAGCGATTTCAGTACTGTATTTAACGTAACGAGTTTGCAAAATTTTGCATCCTAAGTTTGTTCACATGCTTGAGCCAAACGCGTACTCTGTCAATATTGAAACGTTGAATGAATACTATATTTGCTGTGTTATGTGTTGTTTTAGTCTTAAAGATCTTACGCAGTTTTGAATCCTAAGTTTGCTCACATGTTTGAGCCAAACGCGTACTCTGTCAATATTGAAACGTTGAATGAATACTATATTTGGTGTGTTATGTGTTGTTTTAGTCTTAAAGGTCTTACGCAGCCGCCCCGTGTGGTTCCCGGGGGCCCCCGTTTGGTCACGGGGCGAAGAATAAGGCCACTGCAGATCCCTTTGGAGGGGTATGCAGATGGGTAGAATCCCCCCAAATTCATGTTCATTTTATCATTTTTTGTTCATGTTCATTGAAGGTCTTCATCATGATCCCTGCATTGTTTCAGGTGCTATCTCGTTCGCATCAAAAGAGCAGTGGCAGAAAAACAATAAACGTAGCTCCAGCGTAAATGGAGTTTCTGCGATATAATTTGCAGCAACTCTGCAGTTCAGGTGAGAAGGTTCTAGGCCCATTTTTCATATTTTATCTCGATGTACATGGAAGATGAGCCTGGCATGTTCATGCCTGTTAGGCGCCATATAACCTTTTCATATGTTGGTGCGCCTTAAAACCCAATTCAATTCAATTCTTACGCAGCCATGCACCATTCGATTAACAGTATCATATTATACATAAACAATATATAGCGAAAATTCCCGTGTCGCGTTTCTTTTTCCCTTCAGTATAGTTTATCATATTGCGGGAAAACGTTCTGGTTACGGCATTGTTTAACTTTACTTCAGATAAAACGTGAAAACTATATGAGCATTCCTTTATTATATATAATAGTATATAACAACGACTATTTCGAAAGTCTTTTTGTGATTCACAATGTCAGTGAATTATTATTAATTATAAGATGAAATAAAGAAACATGTTTATTTTGACACCACTGGATTGTTATTCTGTTTTGAATATAATATAAAAAGGCACCTTGTTCCTAGACATATTTAAAATCGGATTTGATCAAAACTTTCATAGACACACGTTATTATATCGGTGTTAGTAACTAAAAAATAAATTCAAAAACAAAACATTAATAAATAAATTTAAGCGTTTTTTTTTCGTGTTATTTGAAGAAAACAAACATATTTAAAGACTAACAACATTACTCTGGGACATTATTCCCTAACTACATTACTCTGGGACATTTTTCCAGGAAAACTTAAGAGATGTTTGTTTTCAACAAACAACACGAAAAAAAAGATTTTCTTTTTTCTTGTTAAAATCAATTTTCAGTAGCACGAAGAAATAGAGTCGAATGTAGAAGGGAAAACTTGGTTCGAATGTAAAACGGAGAAATGAAGTTGAATGTAGAACGGAGAACTGGAGTCAAATGTTGAACGGAGAACTCAAGTCGAATGTAAAACGGAGAACTCAAGTCGAATGTAAAACGGAGAAATGAAGTTGAATGTAGAACGGAGAACTGGAATCGAATGTTGAACGGAGAACTCAAGTCGAATGTAGAACGGAGAACTCTAGTCGAATGTAGAACGGAGAACTAAAGTTGAATGTAGAACGGAGAACGGAGAACTCAATTCGAATGTAGAACGGAGAACTGGAGTCGAATGTAGAACGAAGAACTGGAGTCGAATGTAGAACGGAGAACTGGAGTCGAATGTCGAACGGAGAACTGGAGTCGAATGTAGAACGGAGAACTGGAGTCGAATGTAGAACGGAGAACTGATGTTAATGTAGAACGGAGAACTGGAATCGAATGTTGAACGGAGAACTCAAGTCGAATGTAGAACGGAGAACTCTAGTCGAAAGTAGAACGGAGAACGGAGAACTCAAGTCGAATGTAGAACGGAGAACTGGAGTCGAATGTAGAACGAAGAACTGGAGTCGAATGTAGAACGGAGAACTTGAGTCGAATGTCGAACGGAGAACTGGAGTCGAATGTAGAACGGAGAACTGGAGTCGAATGTCGAACGGAGAACTGTAGTCGAATGTAGAACGGAGAACTGATGTTGAATGTCGAACGGAGAACTGGAGACGAATGTAGAACAGAGAACTCATGATGAATGTCGAACGGAGAACTGGAGTCGAATGTAGAACGGAGAACTGCAATCGAATGTAGAACGGAGAACTAGGTTCGAATGTATAATGGAGAACTCAAGATGAATGTAGAACGTAGAACTGGAGTCGAAGGTAGAACGGATAATTGCAGTTGAATGTAGAACGGAGAACTCAATTCGAATGTAGAACGGAGAACTCAAGTCGAATGTAGAACGGAGAACTGGAGTCGAATGCTGAACGGAGAGCTGGAGTCGAATGTCGAACGGAGAACTGGAGTCGAATGTACTGAAGTTGAATGTAGAACGTAGAACTGAAGTCGAATGAAGAAGGAGAACTGAAGTTGAATGTCGAACGGAGAACTGGAGTCGATTGTAGAACGTAGAACTCAAGTCCAATGTAGAACATAGATCTCAAGTCGAATGTAGAACGGAGAACTCAAGTTGAATTTAGAACGGAGAACTCAAGTCGAATGAAGAACGGAGAACTAAAGTTAAATGTCGAACGGAGAACTGGTGTCGAATGTAGAACGGAGAACTCAAGCTGAATGTAGAACGTAGAACTGGAGTCGAATGTCGAACGTGAAACTGAAGTTGAATGTCGAACGGAGAACTGGAGTCGAATGTAGAACAGAACTCATGTTGAATGTAGAACGGAGAACTCAAGTTGAATGTAGAACAGAGAACTCAAGTTGAATGTAGAACGGAGAACTGGAGTCGAATGTAGAACGGAGAACTCAAGTTGAATGTAGAACGGAAAACTTAAGTCGAATGTAGAATGGAGAACTGAAGTTGAATGTCGAACGGAGAACTGGAATGGAATATTGAACGGGAAACTAAGTTTGAATGTCGAACGGAGAACTGGATCGAATGTTGAACATAGAACTAAGTTTGAATGTAGAACGGAGAAAGTAGAACGCAGAACCAACTTCACACACATCTTTATTTTGGCTGAAACAATATCACACTGGCGCAAAACGGCTTATGCTACAAGTAATTGTATTAAAGCTACATTTGATGATAATAGTTTTATATAATTTATTTTCATCCATATTTAAGTAAATGCTCATTTGCCACGCGTTACAATGAGTTTCATATAATTTATTTTCATCCAAAATCATGTAAATGCTCATTTTCCACGCATTACAACGAAGTATTCATGAGATATGTAGGTAAATATATGTAAGGAAATTATCAATAAATGATTTAGGCTGAACAAATGTCACACTTTCCGTCCATTAAACGTTGAAGGTCGGCTGTTCTATTATATTGAGGAACAAGTTTTTACCACACTCGATGACTGCTGCCTGGGTAAATGCAATCTCTCCCAGAGAACAAGTTCTTACCACGCCCGATGACTGCTGCCTGGGTAAATGCAATCTCTCCCAGAGAACAAGTTCTTACCACGCCCGATGACTGCTGCCTGGGTAAATGCAATCTCTCCCAGAGAACAACTTCTCACCACGCTCTATGACAGCTGCCTGGGTAAATGCAATCTCTCCCAGAGAACAAGTTCTCACCACGCTCTATGACTGCTGCCTGGGTAAATGCAATCTCTCCCAGAGAACAAGTTCTCACCACACTCGATGACTGCTGTCTGGGTAAATGCAATCTCTCCCAGAGAACCAGTTCTTACCACGCCCGATGACTGCTGCCTGGGTAAATGCAATCTTTTCCCAGAGAACAAGTCTCACCACACTCGATGACTGCTGTCTGGGTAAATGCAATCTCTCCCAGAGAACAAGTTCTCACCACACTCGATGACTGCTGTCTGGGTAAATGCAATCTCTCCCAGAGAACAAGTTCTCACCACGCTCTATGACTGCTGCCTGGGTAAATGCAATCTCTCCCAGAGAACCAGTTCTTACCACGCCCGATGACTGCTGCCTGGGTAAATGCAATCTCTCCCAGAGAACAAGTTCTTACCACGCCCGATGACTGCTGCCTGGGTAAATGCAATCTCTCCTAGAGAACAAGTTCTTACCATGCTCTATGACTGCTGCCTGGTAAATGCAATCTCTCCCAGAGAACAAGTTCTCACCACGCCCGATTACTGCTGCCTGGGTAAATGCAATCTCTCCAAGAGAACAAGTTCTTACCGCGCTCGATGACTGCTGCCTGGGTAATGCAATCACTTCCAGAGAACAAGTTCTTACAGCGCTCGATGACTGCTGCCTGAGTAAATGTAATCTCTCTCAGGGAACAAGTTCTTACCACGCCCGATGACTGCTGCCTGGGTAAATGCAATCTCTCCCAGAGAACAAGTTCTTACCACACTCGATGACTGCTGCCTGGGTAAATGCAATCTCTCCCAGTGAACAAATTCTTACCACGCTCGATGACTGCTGCCTGGGTAAATGCAATCTCTCCAGAGAACAAGTTCTTACCACGCTCGATGACTGCTGCCTGGGTAAATGCAATCTCTCCCAGAGAACAAGTTCTTACCACACTAGATGACTGCTGCTGGGGTAAATGCAATCTCTCCCAGAGAACAAGTTCTCGACCACGCTCGATGACTGCTGTCTGGGTAAATGCAATCTCTCCCAGAGAACAAGTTCTTACCACGCTCGATGACTGCTGCCTGGGTAAATGCAATCTCTCCCAGAGAACAAGTTCTTACCACACTAGATGACTGCTGCCTGGGTAAATGCAATCTCTCCCAGAGAACACGTTCTCACCACGCTCGATGACTGCTGCCTGGGTAAATGCAATCTCTCCCAGAGAACAAGTTCTTACCACACTAGATGACTGCTGCCTGGGTAAATGCAATCTCTCCCAGAGAACAAGTTCTCACCACGCTCGATGACTGCTGTCTGGGTAAATGCAATCTCTCCCAGAGAACAAGTTCTTACCACACTAGATGACTGCTGCCTGGGTAAATGCAATCTCTCCCAGAGAACAAGTTCTTACCACGCTCGATGACTGCTGCCTGGGTAAATGCAATCTCTCCCAGAGAACAAGTTCTTACCACACTAGATGACTGCTGCCTGGTAAATGCAATCTCTCCCAGAGAACAAGTTCTCACCACGCTCGATGACTGCTGTCTGGGTAAATGCAATCTCTCCCAGAGAACAAGTTCTTACCACGCTCGATGACTGCTGCCTGGGTAAATGCAATCTCTCCCAGAGAACAAGTTCTCACCACACTCGATGACTGCTGTCTGGGTAAATGCAATCTCTCCCAGAGAACAAGTTCTTACCACACTCGATGACTGCTGCCTTGGTAAATGCAATCTCTCCCAGAGAACAAGTTCTTACCA